>ML357889.1:5364-23758 GCA_005239505.1 Nicotiana paniculata | reverse complement strand
GTTTGGTTCCTTCATTTTTACACCACCACCCCATGAACGTGGCAGAAAAATTGATGCAAAATTGGAGAGACAATTCATATCCTCAAAGTGGAAGGAAAAGTGGTGAAGTAGCAGAGTCGTGCCACGACTATAAATAAGGCGCTTGTTGGGAGGCAACCCAGCCTGTATATCTTTTCATTCTTTTTTTAGTGTCGAGTTTTTTGTTGTTTTTATTTTGCAGAGTAGGGGAAGTCTGAGTACCCAAAATTTGATGTTGATGGGCATGTTTGAGCTTAAGTGTGGGGTCTTCCCGACTCTAAAGATTGAGAATCATGTCCGAGCTAGGCCTGAGAGGGTCTCAGGGAGTATTTCCCACCCTTGTTTTACTGTTTTTCTTTGTGATCATGCATCGAGGACTATGCATAACATAAGTGTGGGGTGGAGAAACTACTTTCTGAGGTGTAATTTTATAAATTATTATTTTTTAGAAAAATCTCGAATTAAGCAAGTCTAAGCTTATTTTTGAAGGAGCTAACATATTTTGAAGGGGAATTCACGTGGAGGAACGCACACCACGCTTGGAGGAGGCTTTTACCTAGTTTTTCTTCTCTTCTCTTCCTTTAATTTCATAGTTTATTAGTTCTAGAGTTTTAGGTGCTACATGAATGTTGTATTTTGAAGCTTGAATTGTTCTTATTATTTTATCAATATTGGTTTATTTATTCAATCTTGCGCTTAATTATTTGATTGCTTGATCACCAATTGAATACTACCTACGAATCTAGGATTGAACTCAGGAGAGGGAATTCTAGATTGCATATAAGATGGGTAGAGCACGATCTTAACCCTTCAGGGGAGCGGATTTGAGGTTAGGATAGGAATATACCTAATCGCCTTGCTTGGTTATTATNAACTCGGGAGAGGGAATTCTAGATTGCATATAAGATTGGGTAGAGCAAGATCTTAACCCTTCAGGGGAGCGGATTTGAGGTTAGGATAGGAATATACCTAATCGCCTTGCTTGGTTATTATACGGGAATTATTAATGCGTTCTTGTTAATCCTGATTCCATAGGAATATAGGCGTTAGGTTAGCTTGAATAGGCGAGTTGTACTTCGGGAGAAGGCTACGAGCAATATTAACCTCGTCAATCAATAAACTAGATAAACTAATTAGACAATTTAGGTGGAAAACTCAACGGGATTGTTAGCTAACCCATAGCTCTAGAATATCGGATCTCATTGAATTCGTCTCTAATATTCGCCAATTTGTTTCTTTTAATTTCTTACTAGTTTGTTGCTCTAGATAAATTTTAGTTAAATCTTCATACTTTAGGATTCGCTTGAATAGATAAATTATATGGCTTAATTTAGTTGATAGTTAATCACAAGTCCCTGTAGGTACGCTATCTGGATTTACAATCCTATATTACTTGTCGACCACGTATACTTGCGTGTCCGTTTGGGAGCAACAAGTTTTTTCTATGCAATTTTTGCATTTCTGCCATGACAAAAGCTGGTGTAACTTCAAACTTTGGGTCTCGAAGATTGTCGATAATGTAACCACTAATCAACTTTGAAGTTGCATGCCTTTGGTCAGCTTTCATAGTGTTAACAGAGCAGTCATGATTTTTCTCAATCTTTACTATCTTGAACAATGTTGATTATTAAATTCTGAAAGCACGCACACACCACCCACACTTATCATCATTGCATTTCAACGAATATCTTGTTGAGCTCGATCTAACAACCTTGAATTCAAAATGTCCTTTAATTGCTATATTCGAAAAACAGTTAATTATACTCTTCTTTTTGTCAAATATTGATCCCACTTTTATTTCATCCAACGAAGCATTTTCTCTTAATATCGTAGTTGGGGATTCTTTTTGTTTCGAATTTGACCTTCGTCTAGTTAGTTGAGTAGAGATTTTTTTTATCAATTTCTTCGATTACCGATGCACTCTCTAAGACTTGAATACCCAAAGGTTGTTCGTTGTCAATCTCTATAATGCTTTGTCCTTCTACTTGAATAGAATCAAATGTTTGAAGTACCTCTTCTGTTATTGGTTGAGCTTTAACCATATCTATTTCCATTATCTGTTGGCATTTGTTTTGATTGTGATGTTGAGTTTCTCTGTTGACATGTTCAAAGGTGTTTGTTGATCCAAAAACTCTTTCCGAAATATCAACAATGAAACGATAACCCTTGAAGAGTGAATGACTTTTTAGTAACTCTATACATGTGTGTAGATCTAAATCTTTGGATACAAGCATTCCCTTGCTTGTTCCCAGGTTGATATCAAACCATAACACTGTTTCAAACTTGTCTCTATCAAATTCAATAACTTCAAAGATCTGTTAATTGAAATCTTCAAACTGAATTGCCTCAGGTACTAGAACAAGCTTTGTTTGATGATCAAGATACTTATAGTCTTCAGTCCATGTTCCATTAAAAGCAACTATAATGCATATTGTTTCCATCCTGCAAGTCAAGAGAATGGGAAACTCATGACATATTTTATAAAGAAATTCTTGTATAATTAAGAATATGTACTGTAAGTTCAGGACCAAGTTAAGGACCAAGTGTCCTTAACTTTTGAACCTGGAACTCAAAGTTCAGGACCAAGTGTCCTTAACTTATGAACTTGGAACTTAAAGTTCAGGACCAAGTGTCCTTAACTTATGAACTTGGAACTGTAAGTTCAGGACCAAGTGTCCTTAAGTTATGAATTTGGAACTGTAAGTTAAGGAGCAAGTATCCTTAACTTTTGAACTTGAAAATAAAAGTTCAGGACCAAGTGTCCTTAACTTTTGAACTTGAAATTCAAAGTTCAGGACCAAGTGTCCTTAACTTTTCAACTTGAAACTCAAACTTCAGGACCAAGTATCCTTAACTTTTGAAGTTGGAATTCAAAGTTAAGCNTTTGAACATGTAAGTGAAAGTTCAGGACCAAGTGTCCTTAACTTTTCAACTTGAAACTCAAACTTCAGGACCAAGTGTCCTTAAATTTTTCAAAATAATTTGCAAAACTATGACAATATGTTCTTAATATTTAGAAGAACAACAAAAAATTTAAGGACATTGTGTCCTTAACTTTTTCAATTCAATTTTGCAAAATCAGGACACTATATCCTTAATAGTAGTAACAACGGTCATGTTAAGGACACCAAATCCTTAACATTATGTGCTCAATTTTTATAGAATTATCACAAGACGCGATGTCTTTAACCTTATCAATCCAGAATTTCAAAAAAAAAAAATCAAATTCCTAGTAACGAAATAAAAATCAATAGAAACACACAAAAGCATAACTTACTGTAAATTTATGTCGATTTTTGGACGAGAAAGTTGAATTCTATAGTTTCAAATCGGAAGAGAAGCTTCTGCAATTCTTAGTTTGAAATTCGACGATCACAATCTCTGTTGCTGCTGAAGTTAGTTACGTGTTGCTGCTGCTGATCGTTAATTAAAAGCGTAGGTATAAGTTATAACAGAAGGGTATTTTCGTCAAGTCAGGTAAAAGTTTATTAAATCAGTGGATAAGACTAAAGACATTTAAGACACCGGCTTTAAAGTAAAGACATGTACTCTTAATGACTATTTGTGCACATCCCCCCAGAATGCAGAACTGCTTGTTCCAGTTCGTAGATTGGGCCACACGGCTACACACTTGGGCTTGTGAGCTAATAAGCTTTAAGCCATAAGAACGGATCCAGTCCAAGAGTAGGCCCAAATGTCTTTGGGCTTTCAACACATTTGTTCGATTGGACAAAAATAATTACAGTTGCTAGCCAATTATATATAATATATATATATATATTATGCATTGATATATATATATATATATATATATATATATATATCCAGCTAGTATATTTGGAGGCGGCTATACTGTGTAAATCTCGATTTTTTTTCAGTCACGAGAGTCAAATTTAACTCAAGCAACTGCAACTCTTTTAAGTTTTGAGAGCTAGATAGAGAATAGATTCATGGATAATATATATATATATATATATATATATATATATATATTATATATAATTGGCTTATACTAGGGATTAGGGAAGAGAAAGCAATGAGATTGAACTACACCTACTGTGTTAGTGAGAATTGAACAATATTACCATCAGACTATAAGCTATGGCTAACTTCTTATATTGTTTTTGCTAATTGTGTAAATTTTTTATATATTTTAGATTCTATATTTAGTTAAATTACAGCATGCAAAACGCAATAAAGGCAAATATTCATAGGAAATTGTCGCTCAAAGGAGAAAAAGAAAAAGAGAGTAATGAAATGTAGCAATTAATTATTATCATAACTAATGGATAGAACTGAGTTTATTGACCACATTAATTACACTATTGAGTCGTTAATTGGGAAAATTTTCATTAATTAACCTCAAGATTTGTAAAATGAACCACAACATCCACCAGCTAGGGATTAAGATGTAATTTTAGTTGTAGTTGTTGTACATGGAGTGTAACCGAGCAACATTCCCGCTGGAAATGGCTAAAATTTGATGTATGAATAAAAAATGACAGAACGATTTCCTGTTTGGATTGTCATTTCGAAATGGTTTGTACCTTATATTATATAGTATTATGGTGTTGAAATAATGTTTGGGTAGATTATATTAACGTAAGTTACTAATATACCCTTATTAAGATACTTAGTATTAGATTTCTAAACAATTCAAAACTTAAAAATAAATGAGTTGGTGAAATGGCTAGAAAGAGGAAAGCATTGTATATAGCGGCGAGGATTAGTACCTTACAAAATGCAGAGCAAACACTCCGACGGAAGCAACATTCTATGCTATACTATAAAAATATTTACAAAGTATTGCGCTTCACAAGGCAGTAGCTGGAGCTCAAAAGAAGCATACAGTAGAGAGAAGTGGATACCCTCCTCAAGAACCATAAAAGAAAAGAAGTCCAGATATGTTTTGCTGCCTACGGAGTTCTATTAGTATATATATCCTTGTACGTATTATGTGAGTCTGGAATATAGTAAAAAAATTCACCAATTATTTTTGGCACTTCACCATAATGCTATGTTTGATCTGACTGTTCCTCCTCATTTCTCTTTAGGGAGGCAAGAATTGAGCCCAGGTTCCGCCTCAACCTAGAAAATTTCGTTACTGGAGCAATGTTCCTCAAGGTAGGAGAAAAAATTTCAAAGAAAGTAGGCTTTGGTGTTGAGGCGCCGCCAATGTATTCAATTAATTCCTGCACAGCAAGTACATGGAACTTTGGTGGTCCACTCAAAGCAATGTTGTGAACCCGGTGCTCATAAATCTTTCCATCTTTATCAAGCTTATACTCTGAAGTGCCATCGAAGCGACCGTGGCTCTCCCATGGAACACGCGGAATGCCATGAACAGTCCACCGAACTATTATCATGTTCTCCACAGGTTGCCATACACTAACAATATCAACCCACAAGGCCCTAAAGAACATCCTGCCATGGAATCGTAGAGCCCAGAAGATTGATTTATAATTCTCAATGCCAGTAAAAGTGTTGAGTGGATCTTTGAAGACAATATCATCCCTACATAGAGCAGAAGAACACCATTAGCACCTATACACATTATTCAATGTGGTCACAATTGTGTAATATGTCATCACACTTGCATTAATTCTCAATTAAATTAAGTTCCATAGTGCACAATCACATGCATGCGCAATTCACGCAACATCAGCAGGATGGAGCTAAATAAGAACAAATTACTGTGTTCTTTTCCCCAAAAGCTAGAAAGGGGGCTATTCCTGTCCCTCCCTTTCCTCATACCTCCTTGATATAATCAGGTGATCATGACCCAGCTTAAATCAACAACCACAAGAACAGCTCCTCAACCTAAGCTAGTTGAGGAACAAACCAGTTCAAAAGAAAATAGAGAAGATGTGAAGGTGATCATTCTTTTGATACCTAAGGCCCTTGGAAGTCTCTCTGTTGGTTACTTGATGAAAGTGAAACCAATAAGTGACATAGTTTAGGAATGAATATCCGTAACTCCCATTCCAACACTTAAACTGACAAAATGGAATAATTAATCAAGACCTGGCTCGAGGTCAATTCTTTCTTATCGGAGAAGTCCCACTCCCTTCTTTAGTGCTTGTTCGTTCTATGAGACTTCCTTCTCGTTCTCTGGTGAAGGAATCACATGTGAAGCCACACAAGTTTGACAGAGCAGCTATTGCTCAACCGTCATGCTATAACATGGAAATTCACCTAACATGACCAAATTCCATTCCCTATAATCTCCAGGAAAAAGGAATCATGATTTAGTTGTTTTGCAAGTTTGTGTTGCAAGAACACTTGTTTGTAGTGATCCAATGAGAACCTATACGATCCTCTCTACAAAACTAGGGACATCCCAAATGGTTCACTAATTATTATTATTATTATTATTATTTTGAAAGAGTGATGTTTGATCGATATAAAAAGTAAAGCCTCATGTAGAAGGTGTATAGTTCTACATGGTTCATATAATATAACTCAGTTTACAGTTTAGGCAACCCTGTCCAAATATCCAAAGCCCCTGAGACTTCCATGATTAAAGGAATGAACTCAACTGCTACGCTCTAAGCTAAAAAGTGAACAGCAGCAAAACGCACCAAACTATCCCAAAATAGCACTTTTAACCCACTAAGCTGAAGATGGTTTCTAAGCCATTGGTACATTAGACTCCTTGCAACCTAAAATATTCAAACAAAATAAGAAGGAAAGAGCCATCGAAAAGAACATTCACAAGTACCATACAAATGTAAGGGTAATATAATCTCTTGAAATGAAGATATGAAAAGAGAAAAGTGATTGTTTACTTCTCTCTCTCTCATATAAATTCTCTCCTTCATAGCTCGGGAGTTTGAGTTTCGAACGTATGCCTATTTGAGTTTCATTTATTTGCCTATGCTTGCTCTTATTTCTAGCTCAAAAAAGCCAGAACAGCAGCTGCATCAATTGATTTACGCCTCAGTTCCAAAATAGTTAAGGTCAGCTATAGGAACCTTATGTATCATTCCACTGTATTCAAGCCCATTTCGGCTTCAGTATTCAGAAGTCTCATAATAATTAGATTAGACTATCTTTAAAATTAATGGTCAACCTATTGCAACTCTCCTCTATTATCCGGACTTGGGACTAGCTGTGATTTGTGAAGCTAACATAAGCTAATTCAGATTAACAACTCGTAGAAACAGCAAAATAGATGATTAAAAAGGCCAAACCTGTAGATATCAAAGGTTAGCTCCTTGTAGAACAGGGCAGGAAACTCCTCTCGGATAGTCCGAATAGCGTAACCTGTATTCAGATAGTAATTCCGCTTCTCCTCCTCTTCCTGGTTCACTTTTGTAGACGACGTCGTGCTGGTCTCCACAGGAGCAGAGAACTGTGCATAAAACCCTAAATTATTCCCTGAATTCAACGGCGGAGACTCCTCCAAATCCTTTACACTTGAACACACCCTAACCCTAGCATCCCTATTTCCCGACCTAGAAACAGCGAGCTTCTGCACATTTCTAGGGTTTATACAAGAAGAAGTCCTCACGGGATGGATTCCGGCTGAGAATGAGGAAACTTCCGGCGACGGTAAAAGAGTGGCCATCGGAGATCAGATTATAGGATCGAATTTAGAGATTGAGATTCACAGAGGACATACTGTGTAAATGGATAAGTTTTGTATGGATATTTGAAATAATCGAATAGTTATGGGGAGGATCCGGTAGAAAATTCTCCTATTGGTGGATGAAATAGTCAAATTATTAGAATTGAAGGGGCCTTTTGGAATGTGGACTGGGGATTGTTTATGGAAAGCCCAATTATCTTCTTAGAAATCTTATCCACACCAATTTTGGAAAATTAACCTAAATGACTGAACAATCAATTGTTTAAGCTAAAAATAATTGATGAATATTAATATTTATATAATTTATATATAATAGCACAATTATGTATAATTAATATATAATTTATCTTTTTAATTATTAATTCTCGAACTAATTTTATCAAGAATTATTAAGGGAGTAGTTCGTTGTAACTAAATCCTTTTTTCAAAGAAAGAAAATGGAAAACATAGCGGAGAGGAAAACTATGTGATCTTTACGCATAATTACACATGAGACAAGATACTCTTGATAGTTTATTAGTCTCTTAACCCTTATCTTTTTTCAAGATGTTCAAACAAACCTTTTAATTCAAATTAATCCACTTGATAAAACTAAACTTAAGATTTTAAAATAAGCTTGCAAAATATGAAGTACTTATTTAAAGTCCCCCTTCCAAATACTAGTTTTTCAAGGAACTAGATCGGTTACTCAGCACTGAAAATTAGTCAGTAAAAAAGCAAAATTGTCCTCAGTCTTTTTCTTTTTTTTGGTACGAAAGGTAATATTTTATATATTAAATAGTAGCATACAGGGAGGGATTGTGTGCAGGTTGCACCCTATTATTAGTGCTAGATATAACAGTTCTATTACAATCCATACTAATATTACCACTAATATTACTACTAACTATATCTCCTGTAGTTGAGATATTTTCCTGTGGACAGGTCTGCGATATGGTGCGCAAAAAAGATTGACCATATTTGTCCTCCGTCCAAGTTTGTACTGCAAAAGCTGGTGGATCATCAAAAACTCTTAGTTGAAAGCTTCCCCTCATAAAACTCCATGCACCGACTAGATTGTCAGCTAATCTATTATGTTCCCTGTATGCATGGTTAACTAGTGGATCATGTAGCTGGTGGAGTAGATTTCTGCAATCATATACAAGATTAGCCAAGTGACAATTATCAATATTTAATATTGTGAGGACCTCCTTTGCGTCTATTTCCACTTGAATTGGCATGAGGTTATTATCCTTAGCTAAAATAAGGCCCTGAAGAAGTGCATATAATTCAGTTTTCAAAGTAGATTGTTTAGGTATGTTGCCTATAAACCCTTTTATCCAGTCTCCCTTTTGATTCCTGATGATACCTCCTATTCCATTTGTAGGGGAGAAATTACTAGCACTATCAGTGTTAAGTTTGTATATATTAGGTTTCGGAGGAATCCATTTTAAAGAAATTGTAGATTGTAGCTTAGGTGTCTTTACTGGGTTTGCCAAATAACAAAATTCAGTCGATATTGTTGTCTCCATGCCCGAAAGAGAACATTCAATGAATTAGAAATTTGTTATAAATATATATTATATTATAGATGTTCATAAGCTTCTTGAAGAAGCTTATCCATATGGGACTCCGCTGTAAATATGTTTATCTATTTGGTACTCTATTGGAAATAAGCTTCCTGAAGAAGCTTATCATTTCGATACTCCGTTATGAATAAATATTACCTCGATAGAAGATTATCTACGTCAGATATAGTAGCAGCTTACAAGCAGCTTACAAGCAACTTGTACTAGCAGCTTGCAGTAGCAGCTTACAAGTTGCTGATGCAGGCAGGTTGCAAGCAACTCAATGAAATGATTTGCAACAGTTTCTTATTAAACAGACAGGTTGCAAGCAACTCAATGAAATGAATTGCAGCAGCTTCTTATTAAACAGGCAGGTTGCAAGAAGCTCATGCAGACAACTTACAAGCAGCTGAAGAAAAGCCTCGCAACTGCTTCCTTTCTTCTATAAATAGAAAAGTTTTCAGTTCATCATGTACAACAGTTTGAAAGTTGAATAATATATTACACACTCTCTCTATATACTTATCTTTGATTTATTTACTTTAAAGGCGTTATTTTATAACACGTTATCAGCACGAGACTCTGTCATCTCGAGCAAATACTTTGAAAGTATCAAAGGTACAAACTTTCTTTTTCTAAATAATGTAAAATATTTCTAAACTTGAATTTGTAGCCCTTGATATATCGGGAAAAAGCTACATGTCTTGGGTGCTTGATGCTGAAATTTATCTTGATGCGATGGGTCTGGCAGACACCATCAAGGACAAAAATCAAGCATCAAACCAAGACCGTGCCAAAGCTATGTTATTCCTATGCCATCACCTTGATGAAGGCTTCTCACTGTTAAAGATCCAGTCATACTGTGGAATAATTTGAAAGATAGATATGACCACCTGAAGATGGTCGTTCTTCCACAGGCACGTTATGACTGGTGTGAACAACTATTTTTTGACCACATCCAAATTCTATACTATTTTTAGTGTAGATATTTCTTTTAGGTCTAATCTTTATATTTTAAACTTTTATCTTCCTCTTAATAGGTTTTAAAAAAAAAAAGTACTACAAAAATATTCACATACTTATAGTACAAATTTTATTTCTATTTGTAAAGAGAAAAAGAAAATTCACACAAAAAAAATGATTTCTTTTAATTAGAATAACTATGGTGTATCTTTTAGTATCATTAGAATTATATATATATATATATATAATATACCCACACACACACACATTAATTAAGTCTTCTTTAAATACCCGTAACTTTTGCAAGTTTGGTTATCTCAAAAGAGATCCACTCACCCATGACTTTCATATACAGGATTTAGTTACTCAAAAAAAAAAATTGATAATTAACTCCCCATTTTCTCTACTCTCTCTCTCCTACCCCACACGTATTCAACCCCACTTCCTCCACTCTTCTCACCATTTACTCACATCAGTTATACAACTCACACATCTATATATTTTGGACTTCACAAATGAAGAGGGAGCTTCTTCTTCATCAAAAAAAAAAAAAACGGTTGACCTCCTTCTCTCTTTCACGTAGAGAACACCCATCCCTTCTTCACAAAAGCTGCAGCCATAGAACCCCTTAATTCCCCCATCTCTTTAACCTGGACAAAGGAAGGAAGCAGCCGCAACGACCCACTCTCTCCTCTTTCAGCGTTGTCGCCATCGGCGGCGAAACAGACGGCCTCCTCTCCAAAAACACCATAACATCTCTAACCTTTAGCTACCATTTATGTCACCCCGAGCTCCATTTTTACCAGCAAAGAAACTCCTAAACCGACAATATTCAGTAAACAAAGGTTGTCGCTTGAGGTTCGAGATTTCCGTGGTGGTCTCCGGCTTACAGTCTGTTCGTGTTCATCTTTAGTGTCTCGTTCTTCTTGTAAAGCAGCGGAAGATCCTTAATATATTGAAAAGTTGCAAAGGTCTGATTTCTGCCTTTTCACTGTGTTGCTAGCTTTGGATATCATTTTTGTTTTCTTTCCCATGGAAATTATTTGCTAAGCTCATGGTAAAATTGCTGGTGGTGGAGCATCAAAGAATTTAAATGATCCAACTAGAGTAAGAAAGAGGGTAGAGGTCGAATTTGCTACTGTTACTAGTCTAAAACATGCTAAAGATGGCAACGCTTTTGCTCGTTGGTGTGCATTGATTTCTATTTTTATTTGATACTAGCTAATTTATGCAACTGTGTTACTACTATTTAATGTTATATAGAATTACTTGTAATTTTATTCTCTGTATGTTTGTTAGTATATGTTGTTTTGTTTGTCTTTTCTTTTTCTCTT
Organism: Nicotiana paniculata; assembly: GCA_005239505.1. Classification (NCBI taxonomy): domain Eukaryota; kingdom Viridiplantae; phylum Streptophyta; class Magnoliopsida; order Solanales; family Solanaceae; genus Nicotiana; species Nicotiana paniculata. The sequence goes on along the minus strand of ML357889.1, from coordinate 12,305 downwards.
GAAAGCATGTTAGTGGTACTAGTTTCATTTTCATTTTTCCTTTATCCAATATATTTTACTGTTCAAGTTTTTAACGTGTTTAAGTCTAATTTAATTCTTAAAGAATGAGTCATGTTGGTAGCTTCAACAACGCTCTTAATTTATCAAATTATCATGATTATATATATGTTCCCGTGACATAATTACGATTTTTAAAGTTAAAACCAAGGTATGTGTTCGCATTATTTTGGACGAAACAATCTTAATAGTTATTAAAGTGTTATTAATAGTGAACACGTGCGCGTGACATGATTTAACCGCCGATGTTTCAAAATAAAACCAAGGTACGCGTTCGCGCGACTTTGGCCAAGTTTGCTTAAGTAATTAAGCGTGACAAATTGTGTACACGTACACGTGACATGATTTGAGCGTCGATTTTCAAAATTAAACCAAGGTACACGTTCGCGTGACTTTGAAAATATTATTTTAATATCAAGGGATATTAATTATGTACACGTACACATGACATGATTTTTATCACATTAAATAAAACAAAAAAAAGCGGTAAAAGGTGAAAGCACCTAGGTTCTAAAATGAGTAGTTAAACAATTTAATAAGCCAAGTATGATCATTAAGCAACCGTTCTAGAACCACGAAACTCGGGAATTCCTAACACTTTCTCCCGGGTTAACAAAATTCCTTACCCGAATTTCTGGTTCGCAGACAATTTAACAGAGTCAAAATTCCTCGATTTTGGAATTTTTAATAAATAAATGGTGTTCCGGAACACCGTAAAAAATCCGGATGGCGACTCTGAAAATAAAATAAATTCCAAAAATCGAATAATGTCACTTAAAATGGAAAAACTCCCTTATTACCCTTTACCGGAGTGAAATAGGAGGTGTGACAGCTCTGGCGACTCCGCTGGGGACAAGAACCCAAAACTTCTGATTCAGGGTTCAGAATTCGAGCTTGTAATGTGATTTATACTTGGCTTTATTAATTTGATGTTATTATACTTTTTGGGCCTAATGTGCTAATAGTCGCTTATTACCTCTTTGATATTATTTGAACTGTATTAAACTGTCTTCTTACGCCTCATTTCTGAGTCTTCTGAATTTATGGTGCACATGTGCGCGTGGACCACTTTTTTGTTAGGTGTCATACCAATTAGAACGAGGTTGTGGCTCAGTAACTAGGCCAGGTAGACTTTTGTGCTCCCGGTACATTGCCCCCACCTCGGCTCGAGCTGTCCGTTTGGCTAAACCAGGTCTCAAACACTTTCCTAGGATTTAAACATAGAATAATATAGCCTCATGCCGGATCCCTAGTAGGAACGTTTGTTTGCATCATGTGCATTTGACTTTGGGGACTCAACACAGGGGTTGTGTCCGTCTAGAACAGGTGTACCCGAGAATTTCAAGACCATCCTGATGCATCTTATGTGCTACTTGTGCATTATGTTTGATTCGGTTTGTGCATGTTGACCGATTTCTAAAAAATAAAAAAATATAAAAATATTGAGGGAAAACCAGAAGCAATAAAATATGAGAGAGAGAAAATTTACCCGGTTTTCGAAAGTCTCATTATTTACTCCAAAAAAAAAAATTATTACAAATAAGCCTGAATTTTTCAAAAAGTGTCATCCTATTTTTGAAACATTTACGAACTACGCGGGTCTGATTCTCACCGGATGTGAGATACATAGGCAACCTCCATAGGGTTTGGCCCTATTTTTTCCTAAAAAATAAGATAACTTAAAAAAAAGGGGAAATGTGTCTAGTTTATTTATTTTTTTCTTTCTTAATCAAAAAAAAATAAACAGACCCAGCTTCGGTTAATCTCCAACTGTTTTTGTCGGAATAGCCTTAGAACATCTTCAGGATTGTCGAAGGTTTGTTCTCGCAAGAACGGACATGTCTGTCAATTGGTCATCACTTTTACCGTCATGCCCATCCCCGACCCTAAAGCTATCTTTGGAAATACGAAGGGGTCACAATTGCAAAAATATCCCCCTTTTCGTTGATTTTTCTTAAAATTGAGTTACACACAAAAGATTATTTTAAAAAATGAGTGCATTGGTTCAGATTTTGAGACTAGTGTCAACCCTAACCTTAAACCACCCACAGGTACATAATGAGCACTATCCAGAATTCACCGTTGACGGTTGTAGATGAGGCTCCACTTCAGCTTCAGATGTGGTGGTATGACTTAGCAGAAGATAGTCAGAAATGGGTCACCAAGCACTTGAGAGCCCTTACAGATATTATGAAAGTTAAACCACATGATCATTTGATTAAGGCACTAGTGACTTTTTGGGACCCTGTTCACAATGTCTTCCGCTTCTCCGATTTTGAGCTTACTCCCACTTTAGAAGAGATAGCTGGATATTCCGGTTTTGGCAGGGATTTGATAAACAGAAGCTCATATTCCCGAAAGTTCCCTCTGTACACTGATTCTTCAGTCTTCTGAACATCAGCAATCAAATCAGAAAGACCAACGTAGTCAAAGGGTGTTGTTCTTTCTACTTCTTGTATTCTAGGTTCGAGCAGCCAAATGGGTTTGAAATTCATGAAAAAGGCCTAACCAACAAACAGGACAACGACACATGGCAGATTCACCGTCGCTTTGCCTTCATTGTGGCTTTTCTAGGAGTCATGGTCTTCCCAAAAAAAGAGCGGACAATTGATATTCGCATAGCCAGGGTCATACAGGTCCTTACTACCAAAGAACAACACACTCTTGCCCCGATCATTCTATCAGACATTTATCGGGCGTTGACTTTGTGTAAGTCCGGGGCAAAATTCTTCGAAGGGTGCAATATTTTATTGCAAATGTGGTTGATTGAACATCTCCGACATCACCCCAAGTTCATGAGGTATGGGCCGAGCAAGGATAATTTCATTATGAGTTACGAAGAAAGAATAAAAGATTATAACTCTCCAGAAGGGGTGGAAGCTTGGATATCCCACTTAAGATCTTTAAATGCAAGTCAAATTGAGTGGACTTTGGGATGGCTCCCGGTAAGGGAGGTGATACACATGTCGGCTCTAAAGAGTTATTTGTTGTTATTGGGTTTGAGAAGTGTCCATCCATATGCGCCACAAAGAGTCATAAGGTAGCTAGGAAGGTACCAAGTGGTTCTGATGATGAATATTTGAGTGTGCAAGTGATTTAGTTACACCCCGAAGCCCCACTCCCTGAGGCTTTAATCCAACAAATTTGGAATGGTTGTCGCTACTTGAAATATGATACCCAAGTGTCAGATCCTGCGAAAGGTGAGATAGATCCGGGTTATGCTAAGTGGTTTGAGAAGAGATCTCGCGTGGATGATGAGCGAGAACCTGAGCCCAAAAGACCCGTGAAAAGGCCGCATGTTCAAGCCTTTGATGATAAAATCCAAGAANNTGTTCAGCTTCAACAGATGAAGAAAGCCTCTGAGGTGCCAGTGAGAAGTTGGAAAGACCAGAGAACCATTGCCAATTTGATGGAAAAGATGCAAGATTATGATTCCATTTTGGCAAAGACTAAAAAGGCATCGGACAAAGCCAAGGAAACAATCGTACAGTTAAGTGAGAAGGCCGAATCAAGTAAGGATCGTCAAGTAACAAAATTTGAAGAATAGAGGTCTCAATTCGAGAGAGAGAAGGCCCATTGGGTACGTTCAGAAGCTCAGCTCCATGCACAGTTGGAAGAAATGAGAAGGTGCAATAGAGAATACCAACATGCAGATTTTGATAGGGAGATGGCTCGGGCGATATTCGAGCAGGCTAGACTTCGGGCTCAGTTGGAGTCAGCATTAGATCGCGAGGGACACATAAGGGAGATAGCCACCACTCGTCAGAAACAGTTACAAGATCGAGACCAGAATTTTTAGTATTTTAGAGAGCAAGTCCATGATTTGGCTATTTATACCGCTCAAAGTTATGTGAACTGCCAAGGGATGTATTATGACAAGTTTTTGGAACAGGAACCTACATTTGCCCGTCATCTTGCAGCAGAGTTAGAGAGGATGTACCGTACATTGGGGGGTCAGCCAGGGCAAGCCCCACCATGAGCAGATATGCCAGTGGTTGAAAACACATGATTGTGGAGATGAAATTTTGTCTAGTTGTTAGAACTTTTCATGTCACTGTTATTTTATTTTTAGTCATTGTTTAGTATTTTAAATTACTGTCTTTTAATTTTGTCAAAGTCTGTTAAGTCGTTTTGATGTAATGTTCTTTCTGTCGTTATATTTTGATCTATTTTGTTTTGTTAAAAAATGACTATTATTTTATTTTATTTTATTTCTTCCTAAACTACGTAATGGTTTGATTCATGCGGCATCATGATACGTAGGCAATACCCATCGGATGCGATCATAACCATAATTAATATGAAAGAAAAAAAAACGATTGTAGGAATAAATAAATAAATATAAAAAAAAAAAAAGAGAGAGAAAGAAAAGAGAATGTTAAATTCAAGATGAAAATAAACCAATAAACCAGGATGAAGCATGAAGCCTGTCAAACTCATTCTAAAAATGAAAATGGCATTAAGTGCATGACATATAATGTGTGATTAATATCTGCAAAATGCCTAACTCTAACATGTTTGTTGTTTGTCATCTAAAAGATAAGTTAAACAGAGGTGTTTAGTTTGTGGNAAAAGTAGCATGGCAAACAACAGTGAGAATGAGTCAGATAATGATGGACAATTGGTCGAACAAGGTTCGGGACTGGTTGAAGAAGTAAGAGTGTTGAAGCAACAATTGGCAGAGATGTACCAAGCTTGGGTGAATGGACAAGCACCGCCCCCATTACCCATAGGTCCTTCAGACAATCTTCATAGTGTGTCAGTTGCAAGTCAAGTGCCCATCTCCATAACAAGCAATCCATTGTACCAACCTGAACCTGTATTCAGTCCAGGCATTAACCTTCCCACTATCCCCAGTACCTCCATTCCACGTCCTCCAACTGCACCCCTCAGAAATGACCCACTTATTGTACCCATTGTCCATACCTTCACTGTCCCTCAACCGGCTTTTGCTCAAAATTCCAACAATGATCCACAACTGAATGCTCATGATGCCCAACATTACTCTACAGAATTGACTTTCAAAGTTCCATATTCATACAAGCATACTCCTCAGAACATGTTCCCAGTTGAGATCGAAAAGACCGACAAGAATAAGGAACAAGAGGAAATGACCAGAAAAATGAAGAGCCTGGAACAAACCATAAGAAACATACAGGGTTTGGGAGATCACAAGAGTGTTTCGTTCAACGATTTATGCATGTTCCCCCATGTTGATTTGCCACCCGGTTTCAAGGCTCCCAAGTTTGATAAGTATGACGGGCATGGTGAGCCCATTTGAAGAGATATTGTAACCAATTAAGGGGAGCAGGAGGCAAAGAAGAATTTCTCATGGATTATTTTGGGAAAAGTTTGACTGGAATTGCTTCAGAATGGTTCATAGATCAAGACATCTCTCACTGGCATGTGTGGAACGACATGGCTCAAGATTTTGTCCAACATTTTCAGTACAATATTGATATAGTGTCGGACCGTTCTNNCTTCAGAGAATATGCAATCAAGTGGAGAGAGCAGGCTGCTAGGGTCAAACCACCAATGAAAGAGGCAGAAATGATTGACTATTATCTCAAAGCTTAGGATCCTGATTACCTCCATTACATGTTGGCTGCCATTGGTAAGCATTTCGCTGAGGCGATTAAGATTGGTGAAATAGTTGAGAATGGCATGAAATCAGGCAAAATTGTGAGTCAAGCAGCCCTTAAGGCGACCACGCAAGCAATTCAAAGCGGGTCAGGCAGTTTCGGAAACCGGAAAAAGAAAGAGGAAGGATCCATGATGGCATCTGGGTTCAGAGGAGTTCAAAGAGAGGTAATTCCTTCTTATGTGCAGTTCCAACAAGGACAATCCAATTCTCCTCAACATTACTACCCACCTCAGAATCCCCGGTACTCAGTTCCCCTACAACAATACACAGTGTTTAATGCTCATGCTTATGCTAGGCCTCACAATCACCAACAATGGAGGGTACCGATTCCTCAAAGCTCTCGTCAACTCCGTCTGAATTTTCAGGCACCATATAATCCTCGTCCCCGATAGGAATATATGAGAGAACAGGAGCCAAAGAAAGAGTTCACCCCAATTGGAGAATCGTATACAAGCCTATTTCAAAAGTTGATGCAGCTAAAGTTGATTGAACCTGTCATGCCGCGTTAAGTGAATCCAAATTCAAAAGGTTTTGACTCAAATGCAAGATGTGAGTATCACTCTAACACCCAGGGTCATAGTACCGAAAATTGTTGGACATTAAAGAAAGTCGTTGAAAATTTGATTGAAGCAAAGGCAATTGTGGTAACAAACAATGAGGATACTCCTAATATCACAAACAATCCGCTCCCAACTCATGATAATACACATTTTATTGGGATGATTTGTGATGATCGGGATTATAAGCAGTCTGGTAAGAGAGAGATGGTTGTTGAAACCATAGGGAAAGAACCAAAAGTGATAGTAAGCCCGCCGCATTTTTTACCGTTGATTGTGAAAGGTGCGAGTTCAAGTTTGAACTTGGAAGGTTCTGGAAAAATGATTCTCTATGTTCCTAGATGCACAAAAAAGGTTGAGGTTCAATTGGGTGGGGANGATTGTGAAAGGTGCGAGTTCAAGTGTGAATTTGGCAGATTCTGGAAAAACAATTCTCTATGTTCCTAGATGCACAAAAAAGATTGAAGTTCCATTGGGTGGGCCAAAACTTTACATCCCCAGCATTCAAAAGATCGTTCCGAATAATATTTTCAGAAATATAACAGAGCCAATTGTGATCCGACATGTTGCACAACTCCCACTGACAAACACAAAAACTATTCCCTGGAATTATAACAAAACTGTCATGACATACAAAGGAAAAGAGATAGTTGAAAAAACAGATAAATGGGTGGGCTTGACCC
>ML357888.1:0-14304 GCA_005239505.1 Nicotiana paniculata | reverse complement strand
TAATTAATTGTATATTTATGTATTTTGAAATTTATATATGTTGAATTCTTATTGAATAGAGTAAGTACTCAACTAACTTCGATCATAAAGGAAGAAGTATAATTATGTATGACGATACTTCTCATACTTCCAAATATATAATAATTTATAAAATAAAAAATTTCCACAAATTAATTGTCTTAATTTTTACTTTAGATATTCTCAACTTATATTTTAGACAAGGAATACTTATTGTACAATTTGAATTTTTTTTTTAATATTCTATAATAAAAAAGGGGACTTGAAACTATAATTTATTCTTATATATTTTTTCCCCGAATTTTATAAAGTATTCCAATTGAAATTGCAATTTAATGAGAACTTTGTAGAAAATGATATCAATTGATAATGATATAATAAAATTTTAATATAAATCAACATACATTAGCACTAATTCTTTTTTAATGAAATCTTCTTTACCTCGCATAATTAATAAATAAAATAATATTTCATAAGGAGATAAAAGAATTGTCATATATCAATGTATGTGACTTTAGTATTTTTAATCAGGTGAATTTTTAATTATAAGATTATCAAAAAGATAATTTTTCTTGTTGAAAGTACTTATTGAAAAAATAATAATAACAATCAAGTAAATTTGACCCAAAAAAAATCAAGAAATGCATTTAATGAAGATAGTGAAGGCTGAACGAAAAATGAGGTGCACTTAAAGAATTTAATAGCTTATGACCACGTTAGTTTTGGTTTTTCCTGTTATTATGAATCCACAACCAAACTTTTGAGCCTTGTTTACAAGCAAACAATGCACTAATATATTTAAAATGACCATTATGCCCTTGGTCAACCTCCTCTTCTCTCTTTTATATAATAGATCTTTTTGTTTTCTTCCTTTTAATTCTTGGTCTATTTCTAATTACACACTTTCTATGCCCTTAGGGAAAGAAGAAAGAGAATAGGCTTTTGTGTTATAACATATAGAACCATGATTACATGTATTACTATTTATCTTTTGCATTATCTGCATTTTAGTTTTCTGAAATCGCATTACTATACAAATCACTTTGAAATACTTGTCAAAGTTTAATGCTTTATTATACATATTAGATAATTATTCAAGTAGAATTTAAATTATTTCTACATAGGGTCTACACTTTTTTATTTTAAAATTCTTTTGCACCTCTAAGCCTTAAATTAATTACTATAAAATAATAATTAAAAATTCAGTTGAAAAATAAGTCGTCATGTATTCTGATTTTTTAAATTGAATTATATATAATTTTATTTTTTAGTATTTTCAGTTGTGTTAATATATTACTTTTTTCTTTTTATAATAATCAAAATTTGAATAATAAAATATATTAATATTATTCTCAAATAGTTGATGAAAAGGTATTTTTTGGTCCTTTGAAATAATAATCGTAATTTTTAATTATTAAGAATTTTAGCAAGAAAATTTGTATTTTGTTCTAGTTGAATGACATAATATTAAAAAGAAATTAATTTGTGGATCATGCTAAATACTAATCAAATTGACCTTAAATTGAAATATTGCAGTTTTTTCTAGTTTCATTTGATATGATTGAGATACTATTTAGGGTATAATGCAATTTTCATCACAATAGTAGTATTTGTTGAGATTTTTTTAAAATAGTTAATTGTATATTTATGTATTTTGAAATTTATATATGTTGAATTCTTATTGAATAGAGTATGTACTCAACTAACTTCGATCATAGAGGAAGAAGTATAATCATATATGATGATACTTCTCATACTTCCTAATATATAATGATTTTTAAAATAAAAAAATTCCACAAATTAATTGTCTTAATTTTTACTTTAGATATTCTCAACTTATATTTTAGAGAGGGGACAATTATTGTACAATTTGAACAAATTTTTAATATTCTATAATAAAAAAGGAGACTTGAAACTATAATTTATTCTAAATATTGTTTTTTCGAATTTTACAAAGTATTCCAATTGAAATTGCAATTTAATGAGAACTTTGTATAAAATGATATCAATTGATAATGATATAATAACATTTGAATGTAAATCAACATACAATAGCACTAATTCTTTTTTAATAAAATCTTCTTTACCTGAAATAATTAATAAATGAAATAATATTTCTTAAGGAGATAAAAGAATTGTCATATATCAATGTATGTGACCTTAGTATTTTTAATCAGGTGAACATTTGAATTATAAAATTATCAAAAAGATAATTTTTCTAGTTGAAAGTACTTATTGAAAAAATAATAATAACAATCAAGTAATGCATTTAATGAAGATAGCGAAGGTTGAATGAAAAGTGAGGTCCACTTAAAGAATTTAATAACTTATGACCATATTAATTTTGATTTTTCCTGTTATTAAGAACCCACAACCAAATTTTTGAGCCTAGTATACAAGCAAACAATGCACTAATATATTTAAAATGATCATTATGCCCTTGGTCAACCTCCTCTTCTCTCTTCTATATAATAGAAATGTATGTGAAGTGGTGTGTTAAGAAGACGAAACTTTGAAGAAAAATATTTTATTTAATATAAATTTATGAATGGTTTCTACAATTTTTTATACTCTATGTATCAAATAAACTAGTAACATTTTTATTTATAATAATATAAAATATATTTTAACCAAAAAGTAAAAAACTTATTACATAATTCTGACTGCATATCTTATTTAAACATAAATCAAATAAACTAGCAAATATCAAATCTTAAACAATACTATAAATTTCCTTTTTAATTTGGATTAATCTTCCGACAAAGGCATTTCAAAATAGATATTTTCATGAGAAAGACACTTTTTGGTATTTGGTTATCAGACAATAGAAAACATTTTCCATTAAGAGGGAAAATGGCATTAACTTTCAACTTTATGTTACTTGCTCCTACTAGCAATTAAATATTACAACAACACAACAATAACAGTAACAATAACAATCCAGTGGAATCCCACAATTAGGGTTTGAAAAAGGTAGTATATACGCAGACCTTCCTATGAAGGTAGAGAGCGTATTTCCGAAAGACCCTCGGCTCAAGAACGTTAAAAAACTGGAGCAATAAAGAAACAATAGCAACAACAATATAATAAGATAAAGTAAGCAAATAATACAATGAATAATGACAGATATCCAAGGAAATGAAACAATAGGAAAAGTGCCAATCTCACTGCATATACTGACATACTGTATATAAATAAGGGACTAGGAATAAGAAGGTACCTGACTAGTACAACTACTACTAGTAAGACAAGACAAACTCTAGACTGTCTATCAACCCGTCCCCCTAATTTTCGACCTCCACGTCTTTCTATCAAGGGTCATATACTCGGTAAGCTAGAGCAGAGCCATATCCTGCCTAATCACCTTACCCTAGTTCTTCTTATGCCTCATTCTACCCCTCCTCTGACTCGCCACTAACAACCTCTCGCACCTCCTAACCGGGGCATCAATGTCTCTCCTCTTCATATGACCAAACCATCTCAGCCTCGATTCCCTCAACTTCTCTTCCACAGGGGCCATACCCACTTTGTTCCTAATTTATTCATTCCTAATCTTATATTTTCTAGTATTCCACACATCCATTGCAACATCCTCATTTCTATTACTTTCATCTTCTAGGCATGAGATTTCTTGACTGGCCAACACTTGGCTCCATACAACATGGCCGGTCTAACTACTGATTTGTAGAACTTTTCCTTAAGTCTAGGTGGCACATTCATGTCACACAAAACACCAGAAGCAAGCCTCCATTTCAACCAATCCACTCCTATACAGTGTGTGACATCCTCGTCGATCTTCCCTTTACTCTATATAATCGACCCAAGATATTTAAAACTATCTCTCTTGGGAATAACTTGGATATCAAGTTTCACGTCCACTTCTAGTTCATGCGTCCCAATACTGAACTTACACTTTACATATTCTGTTTCTGTCCTGCTCAACTTGAAACTTTTAGATTTTAGGGTCCGTCGCCACACCTCCAGCTTAGCATTAACCCCGTCGCGCATCTCATCAATAAGAATTATATCATCTGCAAATAACATACACCATGTCACTTCCCCCTATATGTTGCGCGTCAGCACGTCTATCGCTAGGGCAAATAAAAATGGGCTAAGAGCTGATCCCTGTGAAAAATAATATAAATCCTCTCCTACGGTCCTTACCTGAGTCTTAGCTCCATCGTACATGTCCCTAATTACCCTAATGAACGCTACCGGAACGCCGTTAACCTCCAAACATCTCCATAGAACCTCCCTAGAGACTTTGTCATAGGCTTTTTCTAAGTCAATGAACACCATATGTAAGTATTTTTTCCTCTCCCTATACTGGTCCATCAATCTCCTCACAAGATGGATGGCTTCTGTAGTCGACTACCCCGGCATGAATCCGAACTGATTTTTTGAAATAGACACACTCCTTCTCACCCTCCTTTCCACTACCCTTTTCCAAATTTTCATGGTGTGACTCATCATCTTGATACCCCTATAGTTGGTGCAATTCTGGACATCACCCTTGTTCTTGTAAAATGGGACCACCACACTCCACCTCCATTCTTCCGGCATCCGCTTCTTTCTAAAAATGACATTAAACAATGCAGTAAGCCACTCCAAGCTTGCCCGGCCTACGTCCTTCCAAAATTCCACCAGAATCTCGTCTGCTCTGGTCGCCCTAGCCCTACTCATCTTTCGCATAGCCTCCTCAATTTCTCCAATCTTAATACGCCTACAAAACCTGAAATCACACTGGCTCTCGGAGTTCTCCAACTCCCCGAGCACAATGCTCTTGTCCCCATCCACGTTCAGGAGTCTATGGAAGTATGTCTACCACCTGCGCCTATTACCCGCATTTTCCACCAACACCTTCCCTTCCCCGCCTTTGATGCACCTCACTTGGTCCAGGTCCCAAGCCTTCTTCTCCCTTGCCTTGGCTAACCTGGAAAATTTCTTGTCACCTCTTCTGCTCTCAGGTTCCTCATACAAGCGCTTAAAGGCTGCAGTTTTAGCTGCCGCGGCCGCTAACTTTGCCTCTTTCTTTGTCTTCTTATACTGCTCCATGTGCGTTCTCTTCTCCTCATCGGCGGAGCTCTCCATTAGTTTCATAAATTCTGCTTTATTGGCTTCCACTTTTCCTTGGACCACTTCATTCCACCACCATTCCCCTCTATGACCTCTAGAGTGACCCTTTGTGACCCCTAGCACCTTCGTAGAAGCTTCCCTAATATAGCCCACTATCGTAGTCCACATACTACTCGCATCCTCACTACTCCTCCAAGCCTCCATATCCAAAATCTTCTCCCTGAACTCTTGATCTTTGACTTTAGTCAAGGCTCCCAACTTGATTTTGGGTTAGCCATTCACTGATCTATTCTTCCTCGCTTTCTTAATCCCCAAGTACATATCCAAGAGTCTATGTTGTGAAGAAATCCACTCACTCAGTAAAATCTTGAAATCCATGCATAGACCTCTATCTCTCTTCCTGCAGAGAAGATAATCAATTTGTGTCTTGGCCACCATACTCCGGAACATGACCAAGTGTTCCTCCTTCTTATGAAAACACGAGTTAACTACCACTAGATCAAAAGCTTTAGAAAAATTCAGCAGCGAAGCACCACCCTCGTTCCTAACTCCGAAACCGAACCCGGCGTGCACATCATCATACCCCCCCCCCCAGTAGTTTCCAATATGGCCATTTAAATCACCTCCTATGAAAGCTTCTCGGTGTGCGGAATACCGCGCACCACCTCATCGAAATAATCTCTGCTCTCTTGACTGGAAGAAGACAATACTTAACTGAATATAAAGTCCTGATAAGGGAGAGTAATATAACTTATGAGACTAGGATAATCTACATAAATTCAGGAGTACGAACTTCTTTTATGTCTCATTATCAAACTCATGTAGTTACGGGATCATGCCAAAATGAAGGAAAGATTTAGCCTTAACATACCTTTTCAGTCTTTCCTATAACCGCGTTGAAATCCTCTCTTCAAACCTTAATCTACAAAAACGATAATAGTATCATTAAGTTACGAAAGGTACAACTATCGCACAACGAACGACAAACTTATTTTATATTAATTAAAGCGGGTAGCATCTCCCTTAAATCTTTACTTCCTCCCAATTCGAGATAACACTAAAAACACGAGAACACAACAATAACAATATATATACATCATTTTCCAACCTTTTATCCATCACAAAATACCACAAAATAGCCCAATACACTGAATCTCTTCATACGTAAAACGACCACCATAGTAGTTTCAAACAACCTGAAAATGTTACGACGAATGACCAGCCCACCAACTCGCATTTATGTAGTGTTTATCAACACACTTTCTCCTAAAAACTCCATAAAACAGTAGCAAAACACACAATCTAACAACAACATGAAACAACCCACAAAACAGTCCACTACAAGTTGAATAACTCGAACTCATAGCTTCCGATCATCATCCCCTGAGTTCCTACAATTATAGAACGAATTTCTATACTTTTACAGCAGAAAAAATAGATGAAGAGAGCAGTATAATTATCTTATTTGGTGAATGTCTTATCTCCTATCTTGGTTCTTCAACCCTTAGATTTTCCTCCAACTAGAACTTGAAAAGAAGAGAAAATCAATTAGGGCTTGTGTTGAATTTTTTGGGAGAATTTTGCAGAGGCTTATCTCTAGTTTTTACGCTCTATAATGAGTGTGATATATGAAGGAAATAAGACCGAACTGGCCCCTTTTTGCGCATACTTAGTCCTCTGATTTAAGCAAGTAGGTGACACACCTACTTGTCACCTACATAGTCTGCGCAATCTCGCAAAAATGCATATATATCTCTTTCCCGATGTCTTATTGACAAACGGTTTAATGCATTAGAAAATTGACTCGTAAATCTTAAATTTTATCGGTGCATAATCTCATAACTCTAAGTATATTAGGAGAAAAGCTCAGTGAAATTTGACCCAAATTTCAGTAAACTTATGAACGCAACTTGATATGACTTTCATTGACTTTTGTTCCACAAATCACTTGACTTAAAAATTTAACACATGACTATCATAAGACTAAAATAACTCATAATGTAACATTTTTATCATGTTAAGCACCCTAGTCTCCCCCCAAAGGTACGAGTGATAACATTCCCAACTTGTCGACTTTCGACGAAACATTATTTTCTTCAATTCCTTCAGCTTCTGTACCTTCCAACCCTCTTTGTACTTGTTGTTCATGATTTGCAATATTTTTAACCTACAAGGTAATATGATTAACTTACTCTATACACTTCAAAAGATGATCTCATTTTTCGTCTTACATCAGTTTGATTACGATGTATTTTTACATACGAAAATATGGGATGTAACACTATTAGTCTTTAATTAGAACATAAAAATTTCACCAACACACAAACTTTATCAACAAAATCGCTGATTTGCTAATATTATTATTAGTATTAATATTTAATTTATATTTTTTTCAAAATATTTTTCGTTTACTAACAAAGTATATATCGTAACAACATTTCATTGAAAAAAGAATTCCATCTTACCACACCTTCAAAATGTAATTTCTTTCTCTACCCAAAGCCACAAAATGGATTATCCTAACCTAGTGATGTGTGGCTAGAATTCATGGTTTTAAGCATTATGTACCTTACATTTTATGTGCATTTGTGATAAAAATACACGTCATATGTGCATAATGGAGTCTATTTCATGTGTAGGTGAATTGAAGATGTAAGCCGAGCTAAATGGATGCATAAATGTCAAAAATACGCTCAAGAGTCGAAAAGGAGTGACCCGGGATATAGCCGGGCGTTAGAGCTATAAAGCCAGACCTGCCCAGGCTATAGATGGGCGTTAGAGCCCTAACGCCAGGCCTGCCCAGGCTATAGCTGGGTGTTTGGGGCTTAACGCCCGGGGTCCCTGGTCCGTTCAATTTTGAGTTTTGAAGGTTTTAAGTATTTCCCGGTTTGAATAGAAGTCTCCTACAGGTTGAGGGTTTGTCCCAAACATATAAATAGACCCAAAAACAAAACTTTGAGAGGAGGATTCCATTTTTGGAGAGAAGATGCACACGGGACCATTAGGAAGCAAAGGATTTCTCAGTTTTCTTCATCGTGNTGCTTAATTAAACATTGTAATCTTAGTGCGTTCTAATAGATTAATTTCATAGGAATATATGCATTAATCTATTGAGAATAGGCGAGTAGTGATTCGGGAGAAGGCTATGAGAGCAATTATCGATTAATTAGCAATCATGAGTGAATTATATGAAAGAGAGAGTCAACTAGAATGCAATATGAGTGGTGAATTGATCACAACCCTGAAATATTTGTCTCTACTGAATACATAACAATATTCTTGTCACTTGATAATTAGTTAGTTAATAGAATCGTAGTATAAAATAGTTACATTCCTGGATTGTATTTTGGCTTGATTAAATAACAATTAGAGTGATTTGGAAAGTAGTTTACACAAGTCTCTGTGGGTTCGACATTCAATTTAACATTGTATTACTTGCTACGACCACGTATACTTGCATGTGCGGTTGGGATCAACAAGTTCTTGGCACCATTGTCGGGGACTTGAATATAGACTACTTTCTAATTTTTTACTTTAAGTGTTTATTTAATTGAGTCTAACGTCGTGATTTTTTCTCTAATCTCAGGAACTTCTATTGAATGCGTAGGGTCAGAAGTCAGGATAGACTTGACGTATTTGACCTCGAACCTCAGAGAGCATTTCACAGGAGGTTGCGAGAAGCAAGAGATACAGACAATATTCAGGACTTCATCCGATTTCCTGTGAACATGGTAGAGGAACAACACACTGTTCAAGAGGTGGCAATGCCCAGTATTGCTAATGTCACCTCCAGCATCGTGAAGCCCAGAATCACTGGGCACTTTGAGTTGAAACAGAGCATGATACAACTACTTCATGCAAACAGGCAATTTTTGGGTCTTCCACACGAGGATCCGCAACAACACATTCTGAACTTCTTGGAGATTAGTGATACTTATATCACTAACGGGGTCACGCCAGATTATATGAGGCTCATGCTTTTCCCATTCTCTATATTGGGCGAAGCAAACCGATGGTTGAAGGCAGAACCAGCTAATTCCATTACAACATGGAATGATTTGGCGAGAAAATTTCTGGCAAGGTTCTTCCCTTCAGGAAAGACTGCAAAGATCAGGAGTGAAATAGTCTCCTTTAGACAGAAAATAGGTGAATCCTTATATTCAGCATGGGAAAGGTTCAAGGGGCTACTCAGAGACTGCCCTCATCACAATCAGAAAAACGAGGTGTTAGTTCACACTTTCATTGAAGAGCTCCATCCGCAAAAAAAATTGTGGTAGATGCAGCAGCCGGAGGTCAGGTGTTGGAGAAGAATTATGATGAAATATTTGCATTACTGAATAAATTCTCCAAAAGCAATCCAGATTGGCAAGGTGAGATGGGGAGAAATGTGGTCCAAAGTCACCAGGGGTTCTTGAACTAGATGTGGTCTCAGCATTGTCATCTCAGATTTCCACATTGACTAACCAAGTCAATCAGATGAACCTAATCATTAACAAGCAACAATCTCAACCAGTGCAACAGGCCCAACCAGTGCAATAGATTCAGGTATTTTGTGAAGTCTGTGGAGAGGGTCATTCGAGTGATTTATGCTCAGTTAATCCAGAGTCTGTTTGCTTTGTGGGAAACGGGAATAAGGGACAAGAAAATCAATATGGAAACACTTATAACCCCAACTGAAGAAACCACCCAAACTTCTCTTGGGGTGGAATCAAAGCACTCAGAATCACTACACGCATCCAGCACCTCAACAACAGTACAAACCACCTCAGGCTGAACCATTAACAAGCCTTGAGGAGATTATGAAGAGAATGATGAACGACCAACTTGATTTTAATCAGAAAATAATGGTTGATCACCAAGCCTAGACTGTAGCGATGAGAAATTTAGAACGTCAAGTGGGGCAACTCGCCAGTTCTCAAAATACCCGACCAACGGGGGCTCTTCCAAGTGACACTGAAGCTAATCCTAAAGCATCTGTTAATGCTATATCATTGAGGAATGGGAAGGAGTTGGAAGAAGTCCAGTCCAAAAAGAGAAAGCAGGTAACTTTTAATCAGAAACCAACCACTATTGAATCAACATTAGACAACCCGAAAGAATCAGATAAGCCAACAAAGGAGGTGGTGGCTGCGCAACACCCACCATTTGTTGCAAGGCCACCCCCTCCATTCCCTCAAAGGTTGCAAAAGGTGAAAGATAATGCAGCATACAAAAAGTTTCTTGACCTCTTGAAGTAGGTACAAATCGATATTCCACTGATAGACATTCTGCAGGAGCTGCCCAAATATGCTAAATACATCAAGGACATTGTGGAAAATAAATGAAAACTGACTGATTTCGAAATCGTAGCGCTCACTAAGGAAGTTAGCTCAAGAATTCAAAGCAAGCTACCTCAGAAACTAAAAGATCCGGGTAGTTTTACTATCCAAATTTCAATTGGTAAGCATGCAGTCGGGCGAGCTTATGTGCGATCTTGGGGAAAGCATTAATTTGATGCTGCTATCTGTGTTCAAGCAGTTGGGGTTGGGTGAGCCACGCCTAATAACAGTGATTTTACAATTGGCTGATCACTCCCTTGCTCATCCTGAGGGAGTAATTGAAGATGTGTTGGTTCAGGTGGGCTATTTCATATTCCCAACTGATTTCATTATCTTGGACTATGAGCTTGATCAGGAAGTCCCATTTATTTTGGGGCGTCCCTTCCTAGCTACGGGTCGAGCTATCATTGATGTGCATGAAGGGAAAATGACGATGCGAGTTGGTGATCAAGTGGAGGTGTTTAATGTTTATAAGGCACTCAAGTTACCTGTCCACTATGAAGAGCTATCCATGATTACTGTAGTGGAAAGAAAATAGGGCTCAATGGTTCCCTACATGAGTCCTGTTGACCCTATTGAGCGAGTGTTGGTTGGGGATGAAGAAGACTGTGGGGATGAATCAAGGGGAGACATTGAGAAAATTCTTGAAGTATCCTGCAGTTACCTCCACGGGCTAGGAAAATTTGAAGAGTTGAACACGCACGTTACTCTAACCCCTCCTAAGCCATCTATTGAAGAGGCTCCAAAGCTGGAACTCAAACCTCTTCCAGCACATTTACGCTATGCCTATTTGGGGAACTCTGAGATATTGCCCGTGATCATCTCATCCAGCCTGACCAATACACAAGAACAAAAATTGCTTAGGGTACTTCGTGAGCACAAAAAGGCGATTGAGTGGACCATTGCAGATATTAAATGAATCAGTTCATCGTTTTGCATGCATAAAATCTTTTTGGAAGATGGACATCGCCCGAGTGTTGAGCAGCAAAGGAGGCTGAATCCCATCATGAAAGAAGTAGTGAAGAAAGGAGTCATAAAATTGTTGGATGCAGGTATCATTTTTTCTATTTCTGACAGCAACTGGGTGAGCCCGGTTCAATGTGTACCCAAAAAGGGAAGGATGACCGTGATTGAGAATGAGAAGAATGAGCTAATTCCTACCCGCACTATTACGGGTTGGAAAGTTTGCATTTATTATCGAAGGCTCAACAAAGCAACCCGCAAGGATCATTTTCCACTCCCATTCATTGATCAAATGCTGGACAAATTAGCAGGTCATGAATATTATTGCTTTTTGGATGGGTATTTAGGTTACAATCAAACTCTCATATGCCCAGAGGATCAGGAGAAGACCACGTTTACTTGCCCTTATGGCACCTTCGCCGTCAAGCGAATTCCATTTGGTCTTTGCAATACACCAGCCACCTTCCAGAGATGTATGATGGCTATTTTCACTGACATGGTGGAAAAATTCGTAGAGGTGTTCATGGATGACTTCTCAGTCTTTGGTCATCTTATGATGATTGTTTGAAAAATCTGAGCATGGTGTTGGCCTGTTGTGAAGAAACGAATCTGGTGTTAAATTGGGAGAAATGCCACTTTATGGTGCAGGAAGGCATCGTTTTGGGTCATAGAGTATCTAAAAGTGGCNCCCCCATAATTGTTGCACCTGATTGGTCAGTACCATTTGAACTTATGTGTGATGCAAGTGACCATGCAATTGGGGCAGTGCTAGTCCAAAAGAAAGACAAGGTATTTTATTTCATCTACTATGCGAGTAAGACCCTTGATGATGCACAACAGAATTACACCACCACTGAGAAGAAGCTGTTAGCTGTGGTGTGGGCCTTTGAAAAATTTCGGGCATACTTGGTGGGAACAAAAGTTATAGTCCACACAGATCACAGAGCAATCAGGTATTTATTTACAAAGAAAGAATCTAAATCTAGATTGATGCGCTGAGTTTTATTGTTGCAGGAATTTGATGTGGAGATAAGAGACTGAAAGGGCACTGATAACCAAGTAGCTGACCATCTGTCAAGGCTGGAAAATCATGACCATGTTGAGGAGGGTGGAGATATTAAAGAAGTTTTTCCTGATGAGAAACTTTTTGCTATAACCCAAGACCCTCCTCCGTGGTATGCTGATTATGTGAATTATCTGGTTAGTGGGGTACTTCCTCCGAAAATAGAATCTGAAGCAAGAAAGAGGTTCTTACGCGATGTGAAGTTTTACTACTGGGATGAGCCCTACCTGTACAAAGAATGTGGTGATTAGTTAATGAGGAAATGTATTCCTGATAAAGAAGTGGAACTTGTGTTGTATGATTGTCATGCCTCACCATATGGGGGCCATTATGGTGGCGATAGATTAAAGGCGAAAGTGCTACAATCTGGTTTGTTTTGGCCAACGCTATTCAAAGATGCCCACGCATTTGTTAAAAAGTGTGACCAGTGCTAGAGAACAAGAACAATAACAAGGAAGCACGAGATGCCTTTGAATAATATCTTGGAGGTAGAGATATTTGATGTATGGGGGATAGACTTTATGGGGCCATTCCCATCATCTAGGGGAAATAAATACATTTTGCTGGCAGTTGACTACGTGTCGAAATGGGTGGAGGCAATTGCATTACCGACGAATGATGCCATGGTTGCCGTTGTGTTTGTGAAAAACAATATATTCTCCAGATTTGGTACTCCACGTGCCTTGATTAGTGATGAAGGAACCCACANAGAGAAATTAAGCAAATATTGGAGAAAACGGTGAGTGTGAACAGGAAAGATTGGGCTGCTAAGCTAGATGATGCCTTATGGGCATACAGAACAGCGTACAAAACACCAATTGGAGCATCACCGTACAAGCTGGTCTATGGGAAGGCATGTCACTTGCCCGTAGAGCTGGAACATAAGACATATTGGGCCATCAAGAAGCTAAACATGAACCTTGAAGCCGCGGGTGAGAAAAGATTGCTGCAGTTGGATGAATTGGATGAGTTCAGGTTGCACTCATACGAAAATGCCAAACTTTACAAAGAAAAGACCAAGAGATGGCATGACAAACATATAAAACCGCGTCATTTTGAGCCAGGCCAACAGGTATTATTATTCAATTCTAGGCTTAGACTGTTTCCTGGAAAGCTGAAATCGAGATGGTCAGGCCCGTTTGAGATAGTGAGAGTCACCCCATATGGTGCACTTGAGTTGCGAGCTATACATGGTGAAAGAAAATTTTTAGTGAACGAACATAGAGTGAAACACTATTGGGGTGGGACCATAATTCGTGATAAGACCAAGGTCGTGCTCGCTGATTAGTGAGGCGAGAGTTTGCGTCGTGGCGCGACGTTAAATCAGGAGCTTGTTGGGAGGCAACCCAGCCTGTATATCTATTCTGTTTTTAATTAAAAAAATTTTAGTGTCGAGTTTTGTGTTATTTTTATTTTGCAGAGTAGGGGACGTCTGAGTACCTGAAAGTTTNTTGTTTTAATGTTTTTCTTGGTGATCATGGATCGAGGACTATGCATAACATAAGTGTGGGGTGGGAAAACTACTTTCTGAGGTGTAATTGTATAAAATTATTGTTTTTGTTTTTAGAAAAATCTCAGATTTTTCCCAACGATGGATCTGTTGGCCAATTTTCTTGATGGATAAAGTCTGATTTAAAAATACCAAAAAGATTATTTTTTTTAGGATAGTTAGGTAGTATCCCTTGGTTTTTCTTTGGGCACCGGTTCTTTTCCAAGGGTGTAGCTCGAACCGGGTACTTTAAAGTTAATTTTTTTTTGAGTAGTTAGGAAGAAACTGAGTAACTTAGAAATACCCTGTGACATGTTGATGCCGGCATATTAGGTTATGACATACATTCTGCTTTCCTTTATATTTGGTTTGACATG
>MDKI01207655.1:0-26233 GCA_005239505.1 Nicotiana paniculata | reverse complement strand
TATACTAAAAGAGTTTAAAAAATGTTAACCTCTGCATTATCGCCCACAGCTATATCACTCTTTTTTTGGCCTTTGGGATTATCTTGGACTTTGGCATCAGATGACATTTGAATAACATCATCACGCCTCCCTGTATTTTTCTTTCTCTGATATACCCTTTCCGTAATTGGCTTTAATCTGGTCAGAAAGCTTCTTAAAGTTTTCATTGATCAATGTTACTAGAGACATGAACCCGCCCATCACCTAATCAATACACAAAAAATTAGATAGGTGTTGGAAAAATATATGAATGTTGATTCCGAACTGAAATTGCTAGTGGCATACATAACTCACATATTCTTTGAATGACTTTAGATCATTCCTCAAAGAAGATACTTCGTCTGTTTTAGAACATCTTGCCTTTTTATCATACAATACAGTTTGATTGATTTCAGATATACCAGCATGAGGAGTCTTGGGTTGAGTCTCTGCCTCTGAGAATCTATAATCTGGTCTTTGCGCTTCTTGTGGGACGGTGATGAAGAAGGTCCAACCCTTGCATCATATTTCTTCTTAGCCTGAAGATGTGATGTAGGACTAAAGTCATCCGAATCATCTGAATCATCTGCATACTTGTCTGAATGAGTAGCAGTAGGATCGTTCTATACCTCAATGCCTCCCAGAGGAATCTGAATAACACCAAGCTCTAAATCGCTTGGTTGTATGTCATTGTAAACAATATGAAAATCGAAAATATAGTCAAAGTGAACGACGTTTGTTGTATGGTTACAAAGTTATGCTCATTGAATGGATCTGAATATGCACAAATGTATATTATATGCAGATGTATTCAAATGTAGGTTGTAAGTAAATGCAGATTGTATACAACTATAAAATACAGTTTGTATGAAAATGTATGTTGTATGCAAATGGAAAATATAGGTTGTATGCAGATGCATGTTGTATGCAACATATTGTATGTTGCAGGTTGTATGCAACATATTGTATACATCTGTGTCAAAACAGTTACACCTAGATTTTGGATCTGAATATGCACAAATGTATATTGTATGCAGATGTATTCAAATGTAGGTTGTATGTAAATGCAGATTGTATGCAACTATACAATGCAGTTTGTATGCAAATGTATGTTGTATGCAAATGGAAAATATAGGTTGTATGCAGATGTATGTTGTATGCAACATATTGTATGTTATATGCAACATATTGTATGTTGTATGTTGTATGCAACATATTGTATACATCTGTGTCAAAACAGTTACACCTAGATTTTGGATAATATATGTTGTATGCAGACGTATGTTGTATACTTATCAAATAATGTATGCAAAATATATGTCAACTATATTCCATTGTATGTAACTGTATTCACGAACATAAGATATATTCATAAAAAAAATTAATAGAAGGAACTTAAGAGGATGGTAAATTACCCTGTTTCCCTGGTCATTAAACATGTCGTTCATCAGATAAGCAAAAATTGGCTGACTAATAGTGGATCTCCAATTGAGTATTCTAGGTATCCGATTACCAAGTCGCTTTGCAATTTTTGGGTCAACCTTTGAACAATACTCATAAAACCATACTTGTATGGAAAGAGGCATCCCAGCTATCCTATAGTACTTCTTCTGAGAATCCATTTTCTTACCAATAGATGTAATAAGGTATTGGAATGCATTAATACCCCATGGATAATCAGAGTATCTCCCGCTCTCGACCAAGTCAAAATATAGTCTTGGGATGGTTGTGTATTTCTTCTCAGATGAAAAAATGAAACTCTGTATGAAATACAACAATGCTATCTTGATGGCATCCCCATCGTTTCCATGACCCCAACTCTTGTCATCAAACCATGAAAACAACTCTTCCTTTTTGACATTATTTCGACTGCCAAAGTATGTCTCCACAATCCGGTTAGGCGCATTTGTGTCGAACTGAAAATCTTGAGGGTTACCAACACATTTGAGACCAGTGACAAGCGCAAACTCCCTGATTGAGAAGGATAATGTTGTACCATTGACGTATATTGAAAATACATCGTCAGGACCCTCTTCTAACTGCAAAACTAGGAAGCACCTGAACAGTTGATGTTGTACCTCACAACGATTCATGTCAAGGAGACCTCCAAAACAAGTAGAATCCAACATTTTGTATTGCTATGGAGTAAGCTTTTCTTTGAGGTCGGAGACTATGTCTGTGTTAGTATATGAACAAATATGCGGTGATTTAACATGCTTTTGTTTCACAAATAGTTTAATTTCCTGCATACAAACAAGAATTTTAAAAGGTTTCATATTCCAAAAGCAATACATAACTCATTAATTGTTTTGAATACATATAAATATGTGATGACCCAAAAAGTCATCTCTCATTTTATAAGTCAAGACTATGTTCCAAGGCCTTGAAAACCTCCTTTTAACTCACCTCGTTTTGCATGCACAGTCCGGGCGTATAGCCGAAAGGTTTTTATATGAAAAACTGAGAAAAATGCTAATTTTGCCTTCAAAATTAAATTTAAGTTGACTTCGGTCAACATTTTGGGTAAACGGACCCAGACCCATGATTTGACGGTCCTGAAGGGTCTGTAGGAATATATGGGACTTGGGCGTATGCCCAGAATTGAATTCCGAGGTCCCAAGCCCGAGAAATGAATTTTTGAAGGAAATTGTTTTACTGCAACTATAAGAGTTTAAGAAATTTGATTATATTTGAAATTGATGGTATCGGGACCGTATTTTTTTTCCGGAGCTCGGTACATGTTTAATATAGTATTTGAGTGATGCTTGTAAAATTTTGGTAAGAAACGGAGGTCATTTGACGTGATACGGACCCGTAGTTGTGAAATTTGAAACTTTGAAAGTTCTTGAGATTTTCTTTTGATTTTTATGCTAAATTCGTTGTTTCAGATGTTATTTTGGTGATTTGATCGCACGAGTAAGTCCGTAGAATGTTTTTAAGATTGTGTAGATGTTTGGTTTGGAGCCCCGAGGGCTCGGGTAAGTTTCAGATAGGTGTCAGAGTGGGTTGGACTTAGAAAAATCCGGTGAGAATGTTGTTTGCTGGTGTCTGGTGTTTTGTTCTATGCGAACATGTGGTAACCCACGCGAACACGAAGAGTTAGCGGGGAAAGGGGCCTGGGTACTATATGTGAACGCACTGGCCCCGAGCGAACACGAAGCCCTGGGCAGGCTGCTCTACGCGAACCTGTCTAGGCACTCGCGAACGCACTGTGTAAGGGAGCTGGGGATGGGGGAGCTTGATCACTATGCGAACACGGCCAGAGGCACGCGAACGCGAAGGCCAGGGATGGGTGAGCCTACGTGAACGCGGAAGACCTCACGCGAACACGTAGAAGGTCTGTCCAACCAACTTAAAACAACATAAAAATAGGATTTCACCATAATTTCACAACTATTTCATTGAAACTCGACCTTGGGCAAGAGGGACTTCATCACCATATCATAAGTTTGTGTTCTTAACCTGATTTCCTTCAATTTCCATCAACACCCATTAGATTTTTAAGCCTAAATCTTGTTCTTTAAGGGTAGAAATTAGGGATTTACGGAGAATTAGGGATTTTACAAATTTTGGAATTTAGAACTCGATTTGGGGTCGGATTCCGGAACTAATTATATATTCGGGCTCGTGGGTGTATGGTTGATCGGGTTTTGGTTCGAACCTCGTGTTTTGACCAAGCGGGCCCGAGGTCGATTTTTGACTTTTTGGGAAGAATGATAGAAAGCTCATAATTATGCATTGGGGTCGAATTATTCAGCATTTATTGATATTGTTGAGCTTATTATGTCTAGATACAATTGAATTGGAGGCTAATTCTAAAGGGAAAGTGGTAATTGAGGATTGAGTTTGGTCGTGGAATTCGAGGTAAGTGTTTGGCTTAACCTTAGCTTGAGGGAATATGTACGGTGTTTTATTTGCTACGTGTTAGTATAATATGCAACGTATAGGTTTGGTGATGTCACGACCGGAATTACCCTCCGACCAGTCTCGTAACGGCACCTAGTCTCTACGACTAGGTAAGCCTGAAATTTTCAGAAATTAAGACAAAACAATAATAGAAACAGTAAAGAAGAAGAAATACTATAAACTTTTTCCGCTCGGCATTTACAGCTTTTACTTTCACAAAACCTGGAATGCCACAAAGTCACAAAGTCTGAATTACTGTATCTCTATACAAAGGAATAAGGAAAATGTGTCTACATATCTCCCATATCTATACTGGAGTGGAAGGGGACTCATAGGATTCTGCGGACGCGGCAGAATTACCTCGCGGTCTCCTGAACAGCAACTGGGGTACTCCTGGCCACAGTGCTATATGTTGGTACCTGGATCTGCACATGGGAAAAACATGTGCAGGAAAGGGCGTGAGTACTGCACACTCGGTACTCAGTAAGTGCCAAGCCTAACCCCAGTCAAGTAGTGACGAGGTCAGGTTGAGGCTCTATTGACCTTTAAAACAAGTTAGTTATAAATTTAAACAGTGAAATATAGATAAGCAATGATAAACATGATTAATGAAAACTGGAAGAATTAATAACAGAAAGAGAGCCCTCGGCTCAGCACAACATATCTTCACAGTAAATATGCAATGCAGTACAAGGGGAAAGCTCTCGGATCTCAGTCCGTAGTCCCAATTTAAATATTCTATGCAGTACAGGGGGAAAGCTCTCGGATCTCGGACCGTAGTCCCAATTTAAATATGCAATGCAGAAGTATGTCAGATACGGCTTAATTAAACAATTCAGGAAAAACAACAGGCAAGAATAAAGTAAATCTACCTAAGCATGGTGCTACTAGTAGCAAATAAGTGGAAATCAAATAAGGACAGGTAGGCATGCTTATTCTTAGGCTAAATACTCAGTTAAGACAGGAAACAGTAATATAGGAATGAAAATGAGTGATTGCATGGAAGGAAAAGTGGAATTTTAGCAACAATGACCCGTGTGCACCCTCGTCACCTCACGTGCACGGCGTCCACGTAAGAAAATCAGTATAAAAATGCCTAAGGGAAAGTCCCAACACAGAGTTAGGCAAGCCATTTACCTTGACTGCGCTAATCAACTCAATACCAAGTTCTTGCCGCGAGTATCCGACTCGGGGTGGCCCAAATCTAATAAATTCGATTGCATAATGTAAATAACACTTTAAGGGATCAAAATAGCTAACTAATTCGAAGCTAATACGCGAAATTAGGAAATTCTCCCAAAAAATCCCCCAGGCCCACTTCTCGGAATCGGGTAAAAATTATATTTTTCGGACATCCATTCACTCACGAGTCTAAACATACGAAAATCTGTCAAAACAGAGGTCAAACACCCAATTAAAACTCAATAACTTGGTCTATGAAGTTCATCCAATTTTTCCCAAATTTTCCATCCAAATTCGAATTTAAAGACTAGATTTAAGCTTGGAATCATGGGAATTAATCTAAATTGGGTAGAAATCACTTACCCAAGTGCAAAAGTCCTCAAAAATCGCTTCTCCCGAGCTCTCAAAATCAAAATGGTGAAAATAGGCTTAAGCCCTCAAATTGGGGTTTTAATATTATGCCCAGGTGTTTCTTCTATGCGATCACGGACACATAGTCGCGATCGCGAAGAACATTCAGCCACGTGCCTAAAAACCTTCATCGAGATCGCGATTATGTGACTGCGATCGCGGACCTTCATGACCTAGAGCTACGTGATCGCGGTTGGGGCCACGCAACCGCGTAGAACAAATATTGAAACTCCCCCAGACCATGAATACTCCACGCGACCACGGTCCAGGTCATGCGATCGCGAAGACCAAGATTCCAACGCACTGCGATCGCGGACCTCTTCTTGCAATCGCAGAGAACAAATTGCAGGACCTCTCACATTTACCTTACACGATCGCGGGTGAACCCTTGCGATCGCAGAGAACAAAATACTGCTGCAGAAAAACCAGAAATTCAGCTAAGTCTATTAGGCCAAAATGCCCGTTTGAACACCCGAAACACGTCTAAACTCGTCTGAATGACCTCAATTTTTTTCACACAGATCATAAATGACATTATGGACCTGCTATCACTTTCAGAATTCCATTCCGAGTTCGATATCAAAATTTCACCTATCGGCCGAAATCGCCGAAATTCTAACTTTCGCCAATTCAAGCCTAAATCTGCAACCGACCTCAAAAACACATTCCGAACACGCTTCTAACCCCGAAATCATCTAACGGAGCTAACGGAGTCGACGGAATTCCAATCCGTATCCGTCTTCACACAGTTCTAGCTATGGCTTTATTTCAAAAGCTAAAATCCACATTTAAGGACTATGTGTCCAAAATCACTCCGAATTTCACCACTCAACGCTCCGGCAAATTTCAATAACATAAATAGACACGGGAGAAGCAGTTATTAGGGGATCGGGACGCTAACTCTCAAAATGACCGACCAGGTTGTTACATTCTCCCCCTCTTAAGAAAATCATTCATCCTCGAACGAGTATAGAAACATACCTGAAGCTGTGAAAAGATGAGGGCACTGACTCCACATTTCCTGCTCGGTCTCCCAAGTCGCATCCTCGACGGGATGATCCCTCCACTGAACCTTAACTGAGGCAATATTCTTCGATCTGAGCTTTCTGACCTGCCTGTCTAATATAGCCACAGGCCTCAACATATGATTGATCCTTGTCCAACTGGACTGAGCTGAAATCCAAAACATAAGTCGGATCACGGTGATACTTCCGGAGCATGGAAACGTGGAATACCGGATGAACTCCTTATAGGTTGGGAGGCAAAGCCAACTCATAAGCAACCTCCCCAACCCACTGCAACACCTCGAAAGGGCCAATGAACCTTGGACTCAGCTTACCATTCTTCCTGAATCTCATGACGCCCTTCATAGGCGATAACCGAAGCAAAACCCGATCACCAGCCATAAATGCCAAGTCACGAACCTTCCGGTCCTCATAACTCTTCTGCCTGGACTGAGTTGTGCGAAGCCTCTCCTGAATCACCTTCACCTTGTCCAGGGCATCCTGAACCAAGTCTGTACCCAACAAGTGGGCCTCGCCCGACTTGAACCATCCCACTGGAGACCTGCACCGTCTACCATACAAAGTCTCAAACAAAGCCATCTGAATGCTGGACTGGTAGTTATTATTATAAGTAAACTCTGCAAGAGGCAAGTATCAATCCCATGACCCTCCAAAATCTATTACACAGGCAAAGAGCATATCCTCGAGAATTGAATCATGCGCTCGGACTGCCCGTCCGTCTGAGGGTGAAAATTTGTACTCAACTCTACCCTGGTGCCTAACTCCTGCTGAAGGGCTCTCCAGAACCGTGAAGTAAACTGTGTACCTCTGTCTGTAATGATAGATACTGGGATACCGTGGAGGCAAACAATCTCTCTGATATATATCTTAGCCAACCTCTCAGACGAATATTTAGTCAGCATTGGAATGAAATTGGCTGATTTGGACTGCCGATCCACAATCACCCAAATAGCATCATTCTTTCTCAAAGTCCGAGGAATTCCAACCACAAAGTCCATGGTGATCCGCTCCCACTTCCACTCTGGAAGCTCAATTTGCTGAAGTAACACTCCCGATCTCTAATGCTCACATTTGACTTGCTGACAGTTGAGACATTTGGTTACAAACTCCACTATATCCTTCTTCATCCTTCACCACCAATAGTGTTGTATCAGATCCTGGTACATATTTTCGGTACCCGGATGGATGGAATACCGCGAACTATCGGCCTCCTCAAGAATTAACTCCCGAAGCCCATTTATGTTGGGTACAAAAATACGACCTTGCATCCTCATCACCCCGTCATCATGTATGGTCACATCCCTGTCATCACCCCTCCAGACTGTATCCTGAAGAACCAAAAGGTAGGGATCATCTAATGGCGCTCTCTGATACAGTCATAAAGGGAAGATCGAGCAACCACACAAGCTAATACCCGACAAGGCTCAGAAAGATTCAATCTCACGAACTGACTGGCTAAGGACTGAACATCTAAGGCTAGAGGCCTCTCAGCTGCATGAAGATATGCCAAACTCCCCAAACTCTCCGCTCGGTGACTCAAGGCGTCGGCCACCATATTGGCCTTCCCCGGGTGGTATAATATAGTGATGTCATAGTCCTTTAGCAACTCTAACAACCTACGCTGGCGCAAATTGAGATCCTTCTGCCTGAATATGTGCTGCAAACTCCGGTGATCCGTGAATATCTCACAGGGAACACCATATAAATAATGACGCCATATCTTCAGGACGTGAACAATCGTTGCCAACTCGAGATCATGAAAAGGTAGTTCTTCTCATGCACCTTCAACTACCTGGACGCGTAGGCGATCACCCTACAGTCCTGCATCAACACCGCTCCCAGGCCAATCCTCGAAGCATCACAATAGACTGTATATGACCCAAAATTGGTAGGCAATACCAACACATGAGTTGTAGTCAGGGATGTCTTGAGCTTATGAAAGCTCTCCTCACACTCCTCAGTCCATATAAAAGGTGCACTCTTCTGGGTCAGTCTGTTCATGGGCGCTGAAGTGGATGAAAATCCCTCCACAAAACAGCAACAATACCCAGCCATACCGAGGAAACTGTGGATCTCAGTAGCACCACATGGCCTAGGCATGCCACCGAATCAAGCCAAAATTCACACTTAGAAAACTTGGCATACAACTTCTTCTCCCTCAATGTCTGAAGCACGGTCCTCAAGTGCTGCTTATGGTCCTCCTGGGACCGAGAATATACCAGAATGTCATCAATGA
Source organism: Nicotiana paniculata (assembly GCA_005239505.1). Classification (NCBI taxonomy): domain Eukaryota; kingdom Viridiplantae; phylum Streptophyta; class Magnoliopsida; order Solanales; family Solanaceae; genus Nicotiana; species Nicotiana paniculata. The sequence continues at coordinate 17,455 of MDKI01207655.1, read as the reverse complement.
ACACAATGATGAAAGTATCCAGATAAGGCCGAAATACGTTGTGCATCAGGTGCATGAAGACTGCTGGGGAATTGGTCAGTCCAAATATCATAACAAGGAACTCATAGTGGCCATATCTGGTCCTGAAGGCAGTCTTTGGGATCTACAGCTCCCGAATCTTCAACTGATGATAACCCGAACACAGATAAATCTTGGAAAACACCCTAACACCCTGTAATTGGTCAAACAGATCATCAATGTGAGGCAATGGGTACATGTTCTTCACTGCCACCTTATTCAGCTGCCGGTAGTCAATACACATACGCATCGAGCACTCTTTTTTCTTCATAAATAACACCGAATCACCCCAAGGTGGTACACTTGGCCTGATGAATCCATTATCAAGCAACTCCTTCAACTGCTCCTTCAACTTAGGAGGAGTCATGTGATAGGGAGGAATGGAAATGGGATGAGTGCCCGGCAACAAGTCAATGTCGAAATCAATGTCTCTATCGGGCGGCATACTCGGAAGATCAGCTGGCAATACATCAGGATAGTCCCTGACAACTGGAACTGACTCAACTGTAAGGGACTCAGCACTAACATCTCTCACATAAGCCAAATATGCATCACACCCTTTTTTAACCATTTGCTGAGCCTTAAGAAAAGAAATGACTCGGCGGGGAGTATACTCTAAGGAACCTCTCCACTCTAACCTCGGTAATACTGGCATAGCCAGTGTCATGGTCTTGGCGTGACAATCAAGAATAGAATAGTAGGGAGACAGCCATTCCATAACAAATATAACGTCAAAATCTACCATGCGGAGTAATAGTAAGTCAGCCCTGGTCTCAAAACCACAAATAACCATCAAGCATGACCGATATACACGGTCCACAACAAGGGAATCTCCAACATGAGTAGAAATATATACGGGGGAACTCAAAGAATCCCGAGATATCCCCAAATGCGAAGCATAGTAAGAAGATACATATGAGTACGTAGAACTTGGATCAAATAACACGGATGCATCCCTATGACAAATAGGGACAGTACCTGTGATGACTGAATCTGAAGCAACATCCTCTAAGTGGGATGGAAGAGCATAATATCTGGCCTGGCCTCCCTCTCTAGTCGACCTCGACCTCCCCTACCTCCATCTCGAGCTGTTTGAGAAGGTGGGGTAGCAGTTGTGGCTGGGAGAATAGCTGGAGGACCCGGTGGAAGACGTGGAACCTGATAAGTCAGAGGTGTTGCACCCCTCCTAGATCTGGGGCAATCTGTGATCATATGACGAGGGTCACCACACCCAAAATAACCCCTCGGAGGGCGTGGCGGTTGCTGCTGACTCTGAAATAGCTTGCTGGACTGGCTAGTGATAGCACCTCGAGCAAGAGACACATGAGATACCGGTAGTGCATAATAAGGCTCCTGAGGTCTAGGAGGAGTTGGAATACCACTGGTTGGTGGAAGGGCTGAATGAATGGGGCGACTCACAAAACCCCAACCATAGCGTGCTGCTGGTGCACGAAATCCCGAAAAATGGCCAGTCTCTTGAGACCTCTTGGCCTCTCTCTCATCCCTGTCCCGGGATAACATACTCTCAATCCTCCGGGTAATACTCACGGCCTACTGGTAAGTGATATCTTTCTCCATCTCTCTGGCCATGTTGGTCCGAATAGTGGGGTGGATTCCCTCAACAAAGCGTCAGACCCTCTCTCTGACAGTGGCAACCAAAGCTAGTGCATGACGAGCCAAATCGCTGTAACAGACTGCATACTCTGACACAGTCATGGTACCTGGCATAGCTGCTCAAACTTCGCCACGCTAAGCATCCCCGAGGCTCCGAGGGACAAACTCAAATAAAAATATCTCGGAGAACTGAGCCCAAGTAAGTGAGGCTGCCTCGTCTGGACTACCCAGCTCAAAATCACGCCACCGCAGATAAGCTGCTCCCCTCAGTTGGAAAGTAGTGAAAGAAACCCCACTCGTCTCCACGATACCCATAGTGCAGAGAATGCGATGACACTCCTCAAGAAAACCCGAAGCTAATCCGCTGAACTCAGGTGGGTGGTACTTCTTGTACCTCTCAAGTCGGAGCTACTCTGCCTCAGAAATAACAACCCTAGACTAATGTTGAGCTGGAGCTGCTGGGGGCATAGGAATATACTCTGGAACCTGCCCAATATGGACCCTCTGCTCAGAGGTACGGGCTGCGGGAGTTTGTGTCCCTCCCCCTGCCTGGGATGTAGCTGGAGCTATCGGGAGTAGTCGCGCCTGAGACAGAGTACTGAAGGCACTCAAGAACTGAGCCAATGTCTCCTGGAGGGCTGGAGTAATAGTAGGGACCTCATGTGCCCCTCCAATTGTGGCTGTTGGGGGCTCCTCTACCTCTGCTCTAGCCGGTGCTTGGGCTGCACCGCGTGCTTGTCCTCTTCCCCTGCTCCTGCCTCTAGTGGCTCTGATTAGGGGCTCGGGTGCCTGGTCATCAGTACATCCGGTACGAGTACGAACCATCTGTAAGAAAGAATAGAATAAAGTTTAAGACTTTGATGACAGTAACTAGCACGATAAGGAATTGCAAAGAATTTGATTGTTCTTAACAGTTACATAGCCTCTCGAAGATAGATAAGGACGTCTCCACACTAATCTGCGAGACTCTAATAAACCTTCCTGTGACATATGACTCCTATGAACCTAGACACTCTAATACCAACTTGTCACGACCCGAATTACCCTCCGAACGGTCTCGTGATGACACCTAGTCTCTACGACTAGGTAAGCCTAACATTTTCGGAAATTAATACAAAACAATAATAGAAACAGTAAAGAAGAAGAAATACTATAAATATTTGTCGCTCTACATTTACAGCTTTTACTTTCCCAAAACCCGAAATGTCACAAAGTCACAAACTCTGAACTATTGTAGCTCTATACAAAGTAATAAGGAAAATGTATCTATATATCTCCTATATCTATACTGGAGTGGAAGGGGACTCATGGGATTCAGCGGACGCGGTAGAATTACCTCGTGGTCTCCTGAATAGCTACTAAGGTACTCCTAGCCACAGTGCTATATGTTGGTACCTGGATCTGCACATGGGAAAAACATGTGCAGGAAAGGGCGTGAGTACTGCACACTCGGTACTCAGTAAGTGCCAAGCCTAACCCCAGTCAAGTAGTGACGAGGTCAGGTTGAGGCTCTATTGACCTTTAAAACAAGTTAGTTATAAATTTAAACAGTGAAATATAGATAAGCAATGATAAACATGATTAATGAAAACTGGAAGAATTAATAACAGAAAGAGAGCCCTCGGCTCAGCACAACATATCTTAACAGTAAACATGCAATGAAGTACAAGGGGAAAGCTCTCGGATCTCAGTCCGTAGTCCTAATTTAAATATGCTATGCAGTACAGGGGGAAAGCTCCTGGATCTCGGACCGTAGTCCCAATTTAGATATGCAATGCAAAAGTATGTCAGATACGGCTTAATTAAACAGTTCAGGAAAAACAACAGGCAAGAATAAAGTAAAATTACCTAAGCATGGTGCAACTAGTAGAAAATAAGAGGAAATCAATGTAAGGACAGGTAGGCATGCTTATTCTTAGGCTTACTACTCCGTTAAGACAGGAAACGGTAATATAGGAATGAAAATGAGTGATTGCATGGAAGGAAAAGTGGAATTTTAGCAACAACGACCCGTGAACGCCCTCGTCACCTTACGTACACGGAATCCACGTAAGAAAATCAGTATAAAAATGCCTAAGGGGAAGTCCACAACACAAAGTTAGGCAAGCCACTTACCTTGACTGCGCTAATCAACTCAATACCATGCTCTTGTCGCGAGTATCCGACTCCGGGTGGCCCAAATCTAATAAATTCGATTGCATAATGTAAATAACACTTTAAGGGATCAAAATAGCTAATTAATTCGAAGATAATACACGAAATTAGGAAATTCGCATAAAAAGTCCCCAGGGACCACGTCTCGGAATCGGGTAAAAATTATATTTTCCGGACACCCATTCACTCACGAGTCTAATTTTTCCCAAAATTTCCACCCAAATTTGAATTTAAAGACTATATTTAAGTTAGGAATCATGGTAATTAATTTAAATTGGGTAGAAATCACTTACCCAAGTTACCCAGGTGCAAGTGTCCTTAAAAATCACCTCTCCCGAGCTCTCAAAATTAAAATGGTGAAAATAGGCTTAAACCCTCGAATTGGGGTTTTAATATTCTGCCCAGGTGTTTCCTCTATGCGATCGCGGACACATAGTCGCGATCGCGGACACATAGTCGCGATCGCGGAGAATATTTAGCTACGCGCCTAATAACCTTCATCGCGATCACGATTACGTGAATGCGATCGCGGACCTTCACGACCCAGAGCTACACGATCGCGGTTGGGGCCACGCGACCATGTAGAATAAATATTGAAACTCCCCTAGACCAAGAAAACTCCATGCGACCGCGGTCCAGGTCATGCGATCGCGAAGGCTAAGATTCCAACACACTGTGATCGCGGACCTCTTCTTGCGATCGCAGAGAACAAATCGCATGACGTCTCACATTTACCTTATGCAATCGCGGGTGAACCCTTGCGATCGCAGAGAACAAAATACTGCTGCAGAAAAACCAAAAATTCAGCTAAGGCTATTAGGCCAAAAATGCCCGTTTGAAAACCCGAAACACACCCGAGGCCCCTGTGACCTCTACCAAACCTACCAACCAACCCTAATACTTCATTCAAACTTGGTCGAGCCTTAAAAACACACCTCATAACATCAAAATCGTGAATTATGCATAGATTCAAGCCTAAGAACATATGAAATTTCTAGAATCCACATCCGATGCCGAATCACGTCTAAACTCGTCCGAATGTCCTCAAATTTTGCACACAGGTCATAAATGACATTATGGACCTGCTGTCGCTTTAAGAATTCCATTTTGAGTCCGATATCAAAATTTCACCTATCGGGCGAAATCGCCCCTTGCCGGGGTGATATTGATTCTACTGTTGACTCCCTTGTCGGGGCGTTGTGGCTTTATTATTTATGTGTGTACTGTTGATTTCCTTGCTGGATTGTTGTTATTGATTTGTTTGGGTGAGGAAGAGTGTAAATCACGAAGGGTGTCGTGCATTCTATTTATTATTTGGTGAGGATGAGAGTAAAAGCATGAAGGGTGATGCCGTACAATCTATTTATTATTTGGTGAGGATGAGAGTAAAAGCGTGAAGGGTGATGCCATGCCGTTTCTATTGATTTTTTGTGAGGATGAGAGTAAAATCACGAAGGGTGATGCCGTGCATTTTATTTATTATTTGGTGAGGATGAGAGTAAAATCACAAAGGGTGATCCCGTGCATTCTATTTATTATTTGGTGAGGATTAGAGTAAAAGCACGAACGTTGATGCAGTGCACTTCTTTTTGTGTTGTTATTTCTGTTGTTTAAATTGATATCTAATTTGTGGCTTTACTTCTTATTTCCATTATTTGATATTTCCTCCCCTCAGTATATTCCCCTTCATTGTATTTAGCTGCTAATTCTTGTTGTTATTACTTTCTCTGTATAAGATTAAACTGCACATGTTTAGTTGGTTGTCGTGTCCTAGCCTCGTCACTACTTCGCCGAGGTTAGGCTCGACACTTACTCAGTACATGGGGTCGATTGTACTGATGCTACACTCTGCACTTTTGTGCAGAACCCGGTACAGGACTCTACGGACCTTAGAGTGAGGAGGATGCATTCAGCCCTTTTGGAGATTCCGAGGTAGTCCTGCAGGAATCCGCAGGCCTTGGCGTCCCCTCCTACTTTGTTTCCACTTTGTTCTTCTTTATTCTGAGACAAATGTATTTATTTTGTTCAGACTTTTATATGTAGTATTCATAGACAGTCAGTGAAGTTGTGACACCAAGTTCTAGGTTTAGTATTATGATTTTCGTAATGGTATGTAATTAAGTTGTTAGACTTTATTTTCTCTTGCACTTTTATTTTCGCTGATTTGTACATCACCTGTTATCTGTTAAAAATAAATGAATAAGTTAAATGAACATTTACGTTGGCTTGCCTAGTGGGTTTAATGTTAGGCGCCATCACGGTCCCAACAGTGGGAAATTCGGGTCGTGACAAGTTGGTATCAGAGCACTAGGTTGCTTAGGTCTCACGGTTCAAGGACAAGCTTAGTAGAGTCTGAGGGATCGGTACGGAGATGTCTGTGCTTATCCCACAGAGGCTACAGAGTTTTTGCACATCTATTCTTCTCTATCGTGCGATTTGATTTCTCAGAACTAATTGAATTTCTACTCTATTCTCTTGCAGATGGCGAGAACACGTGCTTCTTCATCCACAGAGCAGCAGCCCCAGTGGCGGAGCCTCAGGTAGAGTTTGCCGATGAGGTTCCTGCCAAAACAGTCCCGGTTGGACCAGCTCAGGTTCCCTAGGGGTTCATTGCCACCCCGGCACTTCAGGATACTATGGTCCGTCTAGTGGGCCTCATGGAAAGCGTTGCTCAGGCAGGTTTACTTCCTACAGCACCAGCCATCTCTAGCTGGGGGAGGATCCCAGACTCACGCTACTCGCACACCAGAGCAGTTGGCTTCTCAGTTCCAGACTCCAGCACCTCAGACAGCTAGGGTAGTTCAGTCGGGTATTGTGGCTCAGACCGGTGATGGAGCAGCTATGTCTGATGATGCTTTGTGGAGGTTGGACCGGTTCACCAAGCTGTTTACTGCTATTTATAGCGGTGCATCTTTAGAGGATCCACATGACTATTTGGATAGCTGCCACGAGGTTCTACGAAATATGGGGATAGTGGAGACCAATGGGGTCGACTTTGCTACTTTCCATCTGTCAGGTCCCGCTAAGACCTGGTGGAGAGATTATTGTTTGGCTAGACCAGCTGGATCACCGCCTTTGACTTGGGCCCAGTTCTTCGATTTGTTTCTGGAGAATTTTCTCCCTATCACTTAAAGAGAGGATTATAGGAGGCAGTTTGAGTGTCTCCAACAGGGTTCAATGACCGTCACTCAGTATGAGACCAGATTCATTATCTTGGCCCTTCATGCTATTATGATACTTCCCACCGACCGAGATAGGGTGAGGAGGTTTATTGAGGGACTAGCTCAGCTGATCAGATTGCAGATAGCTAGAGAGGCAGGGAGTGATAGTTCCTTTCAGGATGCAGCCAATATGGCCAGACGAGTCGATATGGTTCTATCACAGGGGAGTGGTCAGGGGTCTGACAAGAGGCCTCGTCATTTTGGCCGGTTCAGTGGTGTCTCATCTAGAGGCAGGGATTCTTTTGGTAGGGGACATCCTCCTAGGCAGTTTCAATCAATAATTCAAGTTTCCCGCAGTGCTCTAGGTTGTCGTGGTTCCCACATGCAATATTCTGATCAGTTGCCCTACACTGCACCACCAGCTCCTATCAATGCACCGCCGCTCCAGAGATTTCAGGGTGGATACTCAGGTCGTTAGGGTCAGTTTCAGGGCCAGCAGTCTCAGCATCCAAGATCTTGTTATACTTGTGGTGGTCCGAGGCACCCGCTAGATTTTTCCCTCGATCCTCGAGCAGTTCTCAGCACCAGGGTTTTCGTGCCATGGTTCATGCACCAGGTGTTCCACCACCCGCTCAGCCATCCATAGGTGGGGATCGAGGTGTTAGAGGTGGAGGTCAGGCAGTTAGAGGTGGAGGCCAGGCTACTAGAGGTAGAGGTCAGCCAGTAGGAAGCCGTCCCAGGGATGTAGTTCAGATTGGTGGGGCCCAGCCCCAATGTTATGCTATTCCAGCTAGACCTAAGGTTGAGGCCTCCGATACGGTTATCACAGGTATGGTTTCAATTTTCAGCAGGGATGCTTCGGTTGTATTTGATCCAGTGTCCACATATTCCTATATGTCATCTTATTTTGCTCCTTATTTGGTAATGCCTCGTGATTCTCTAAGTACTCATGTATATGTGTCTACACCGGTGGGTGATTCTATTGTGGTAGATTGTGTCTACCATTCGTGTGTAGTGGTTATTGGTGGTCTTGAGACCAGTGTAGATCTTCTACTCCTTGATATGGTAGATTTTGATGTTATTTTGGGGATGGATTGGCGGTCGCTTTATCATGCCATACTGGACTGTCATTCCAAGACCGTGACCTTAGCATTGCCAGGGTTTCCTCGACTGGAGTGGAGAGGGACTCCTGGTCAGTCTTCCAACAGGGTTATCTCATATATGAAGGCTCGGCGTATGGTCGAGAAGGGGTGTTTGGCATATTTGGCCTATGTTTGTGATTCTAGTGCTGAGGTTCCTTCTATGGAGTCTGTGCCAATTGTCCGTGAGTTTCCAGAGGTGTTTCCTGCAGACCTACCGGGTATGCCACCCGACAGGGATATTGACTTTTGTACTGATTTGGCTACAGGCACTCAGCCCATTTCTATTCCGCTATATCGTATGGCCCCGCCAGAGTTGAAGGAGTTGAAATAATAGTTGCATGACTTGCTTGATAAAGGCTTTATAAGGCCTAGTGTCTCGCCTTGGGGTGCGCCGGTGTTGTTTGTTGAGAATAAGGATGGGTCGATGAGGATGTGCATAGATTATTGGTAGTTGAACAAGGTTACCATCAAGAATAAGTATCCTTTACTGAGGATTGATGATTTGTTTGATCAGCTTCAGGGTGCCAAGCTATTTTCGAAAATTGATTTGAGATCTGGCTACCATCAGTTGAGGATTAGGGCATCTGATGTCCCAAGGACAGCTTTTCGCGTTCGGTACGGGCATTATGAGTTCTTAGTGATGTCATTCAGATTGAAAAATGACCCCAACAACTTTCATGGACTTGATAAACTGAGTGTTCAGGCGTTATTTGGATTCCTTCGTGACTGTCTTCATTGATGATATTTTGATTTATTCCTGCAGTTGGGAGGAGCACGAGCAGCACCTTTGAGTCGTTCTCCAGACTCTGAAGGACAGTCAGTTATATGCCAAGATGTTGAAATGTGAGTTGAGTTCAGTTGCATTCATGGGTCATGTTGTATCAGCGGAGGGTACTCAGGTGGATCCTAAGAAGATTTTAGCGGTTAAGGATTGGCCTAGACCCACATCAGCTACGGAGATTCGGAGTTTCTTGGGTTTGGCGGGCTATTACCGTCGGTTAGTGGAGGGGTTTTCATCTATTGCATCCCCGATGACCAGGTTGACTCAGAAGGGTACCCAGTTCCAGTGGTCAGAGGAGTGTGAGGCGAGCTTTCAGAAGCTCAAGATAGCTTTGACTATGGCACCAATGTTGGTTTGCCCACAGGTTCAGGGCCATATACTGTGTATTGTGATGCATCTCGAGTTGGACTTGGTGCAGTGTTGATGCAGGATGGCAAGGTCATTGCATATGCTTCCGTTAGTTGAAGATCCACGAGAATAATTATCTAGTTCATGACTTGGAGTTAGCATCCATTGTCCACGCGCTGAAGATTTGGAGGCATTATCTGTACGGCGTGACATGTGAGGTGTTCACAAATCATAAGAGTTTGCAATATTTGTTCAAGCATAAAGAGTTGAATTTGAGGTAAAAGAGATGTTTGGATCTATTGAAAGACAATGACATCACCATTTTATATCATTCGGGGAAGGCCAATGTGGTGGCCGATGCTTTGAGTAGGAAGTCAGCCAGTATGGGCAGTCTTGCATATATTCCGATCGGGGAGAGACCGCTTGCTTTGGATGTTCAGGCTTTAGCCAATCGGTTCATGAGATTGGATGTTTCTGAGCCCGACCGTGTTCTAGCTTATTTAGTTGCTCGCTCTTCATTAGTTGATCGTATTTGAGATCGGCAGTATGATGATCCTCATTTGTGTGTCCTTATGGACACGGTGTGGCACAGTGGTGCCAAGCAGGTTACAGTTGGTGATGATAGGGTTTTACGGATGCAGGGTCGTATTTGTGTGCCCAATGTGGATGGACTTCATGAGTTGATTTTAGAGGAGGCCCATAGTTCCCGGTACTCAATTCATCCGGGCGCCGCAAAGATGTATCGAGATTTGCGGAAGCATTATTGGTGGAGGAGGATGAAGAAGGATATTTTGGCATACGTAGCTCGGTGCTTGAATTGTCAGCAGGTAAAGTGCGAGCATCAGAGACATGGTGGTTATTGCAGTAGATTGAGATTCCTAAGTGGAAGTGGGAGCGTATCACCATGGATTTCGTTGTTGGACTCCCATGGACTCAGAGGAAGTTCGTTGCAATATGGGTTATTGTGGATAGGCTGACCAAGTCATAGCATTTCATTCATGTGGCAGTTTCCTATTCTTCGGAGAGATTGGCAGAGATCTACATTAGGGAGATTGTTCGTCTTCATGGTGTGCCCGTGTCTATTATTTCTGACCGAGGTACGCAGTTTACCTCGCATTTCTGGAGGGCAGTTCAGCGTGAGTTGGGCATGAGGGTTGAGTTGAGCACAACATTTCATCCTCAGACGGAGGGACAGTCCGAGCGAACTATTCAGATTTTGGAGGATATGCTACGATCCTGTGTCATTGACTTTGGAGGTTCTTGGGATCAGTTCTTGCCATTAGCTGAGTTTGCCTACAACAACAGCTATCAGTCGAGCATCCAGATAGCTCCCTATGAGGCATTATATGGTAGGAGGTGTCGGTCGCCGGTTGGGTGGTTTGAGCCGGGGTAGGCTCGGTTATTGGGTACAGACTTAGTGCAGGATACCTTGGATAAGGTTAAGATCATTCAGGATAGACTTCGTACAGCTATGTCTAGGAAGAAGAGTTATGCCGACCGTAGAGTTCGTGATATAGCATTCACGGTCGGAGAGCGGGTGTTGCTTCGGGTGTCGCCCATGAAGGGCGTGATGAGATTTGTGAAGAAGGGCAGGCTAAGCCCTAGGTACATCGGTCCTTTTGAGATCCTTGATAGAGGGGGAGAGGTGGCTTACAGACTTGCGTTGCCACCGAATTTTTCGGCTGTGCATCTAGTGTTTCATGTGTTTATGCTTTAAAAGTATCACGGCGATGCAGCCTATGTGTTAGACTTCAGCAGTGTCCAGTTGGACAAGGATTTGACATATGCGGAGGACCCGGTAGCCATATTAGACCGGCAAGTTCGTCAGTTGAGATCGAAGATTTATCCTTCGATTAGATTTTAGTGGAGAGGTCAACCTGCCGAGGCAGCTACCTAGGAGTACGAGTCCGATATGCGCAGCCGGTATCCCATCTTTTCCTCGATTCAGGTACTTTTCTATGTCCGTTCGAGGACGAGCATTTGTTTTAGAGGTGGAGAATGTGATGACCCAAAAAGTCATCTCTCATTTTATAAGTCAAAACTGTATTTCGAGGCCTTGAAAACCTCCTTTTATCTCACCTTGTTTTGCATGCGCAGTCCGCGCGTATATCCGAAAAGCATTTATATGAAAACCTGAGAAAAATGCTAATTTTGCCTTTAAAATTGAAAAGTTGACTTCGGTCAACATTTTGGGTACACGGACCCTGATCCGTACCCGTGAGTTGATGATCATGGAGGGTCCGTAGGAAAATATGGAACTTGGGTGTATGACCGGAATTGAATTCCGAGGTCCCAAGCCCGAGAAATGAATTTTTGAAAGAAATTATTTTACTGAAATTATAAGAGCTTTTAGAAATTTGATTATATTTGAAATTGATGGTATCGGGCCCGTATTTTGGTTCCGGAGCCCGGTACAGGTTTAATATAGTATTTGAGTGATGCCTGTAAAATTTGGTAAGAAACGGAGGTCATTTGACGTGTTTCGGACCCGTAGTTGTGAAATTTGAAACATTGAAAGTTCTTGAGATTGTCTTTTGATTTTTATGCTAAATTTGCTGTTTAAGATGTTATTTTGGCGATTTGATCGCATGAGTAAGTCCGTATGATGTTTTTAAGGTTGTGTTCATGTTTGATTTGGAGCCCCGAGGGCTCGGGTAAGTTTCAGATAGGTGTCAGAGTGGCTTGGACTTAGAAAAATCTGGTGAGAATGTTGTTTGCTGGTGTCTGGTGTTTGTTCTATGAGAATGCGTGGTAACCCACGCGAAGAGTTAGTGGGGAAAGGGGCCTGGGTACTCTATGCGAACGCAATGACCCCGACGCGAATGCGGAGCCCTAGGTAGGCTGCTCTGCGGGAACACGTCTAGGCACTCGCGAATGCACTGTGTAAGGGAGCTGGGGATGGGGAGCTGGATCACTATGCGAACGCGGCTAGAGGCACACGAACGCGAAGGACACGGAGGGTGAGCCTACGCGAACGCGACAGACCTCACACGAACGCGTAGATGGTCTGTCTAGCCCACTTAAAACAGTAGCAAAATGGGATTTCACCATAATTTCACAACTCTTTCATTGAAACTCGACCTTGGGCGATTTTTGAAGAGGGACTTCATCACCAAATCATAGGTTTGTGTTCTTAACCTCATTTCCTTAAATTTCCATCGACACCCATTAGATTCTTAGGTCTAAATCTTGTTCTTTAAGGGTATAAATTAGGGATTTAGGGGGAATTAGGAATTTTACAAATTTGGGAATTTAGATCTCTATTTGGGGTTGGATTCTGGAACTAATTATATATTCGGGCTCGTGGGTGTATGGGTGATCGGGTTTTGATCCGAACCTCGTGTTTTGACCAAGCGGGCCCGAGGTTGATTTTTGACTTTTTGGGAAGAATGATAGAAAATTCATAATTAAGCATTGGGGTCAAATCATTCAGCATTTATTGATATTGTTACGCTTATTATGTCTAGATACAATTGAATTGGAGGCGAATTCTAAAGGGAAAGCGGTAATTGAGGCTTGAGTTTGGTCGTTGAATTTGAGGTAAGTGTCTGGCTTAACCTTAACTTGAGGGAATAGGTATTGTGTCTTATTTTCTACGTGTTAGTATAATGTGCAACATATAGGTGTGGTGACGAGTATCTATACGTTGTTTTCAAGCATGCCATGAGTCGAGTATTGTGATTTATGTGATTTTTAATTACGCATTACTTGAGTTTAATTTGACTATTATCCATGTCGGTGGTGTTTCTTTGGTATTGATCATTGTTGAGTATTGGTTCAAGTTGAGAATTACTACGTGAAATTTAGTAACTAGGTGAGATTGGTTATAGTTGTTTCCATTGCCGGGATGATATTGATTCTACTGTTGACTCCCTTGTCGGGACGTTATGGCTTTATTATTGTGGTTTGTATTGTTGATTTCCTTGCCGGATTGTTGTTATTGATTTGTTTGGGTGAGGAAGAGTGTAAAGCATGAAGGGTGATGCCATGCATTCAATTTATTATTTGGTGAGGATGAAAGTAAAAGCACGAAGGGTGATGCCGTGCATTCTATTTATTATTTGGTGAGGATGAGAGTAAAAGCACGAAGGGTGATGCCGTACCATATTATGATATTAAAAGCACGAAGGGTGACACCGTGCCGTTTCTATTGATTTATTGTGAGGATGAGAGTAAAAGCACGAAGGGTGATACCGTACATTTTGTTTATTATTTGGTGAGGATGAGAGTAAAATCACGAAGAGTGATGCCGTGCATTCTATTTATTATTTGGTGAGGATGAGAGTAAAAGCACGAAGGGTGATGCCGCGCACTTGTTTTTGTGCTGTTACTTCTGTTGTTTAAATTGATATCTAATTTGTTGCTTTACTTCTTATTTCCATTATTTGATATTTTCTCCCCTCAATATATTCCCATTTCCTTGTATTTAGCTGCTTAATTCTTGTTGTTATTATTTTCTCCGTATATGATTAAACTGCACAGGTTTAGTTGGTTGTCGTGTCCGAGCCTCCGTCACTACTTCGCCGAGGTTAGGCTCGACACTTACTCAGTACATGGGGTCGGTTGTAGTGATGCTACACTCTGCACTTTTGTGCAGATCCCGGTACAAGACTTGACGGACCTTAGAGTGAGGAGGCTGCTTTCAGCCCTTTTGGAGATTCCGAGGTAGTCCTGTAGGCGTCCGCAGGCCTTGGCGTCCCCTCCTACTTTATTTCCACTCTGTTCTTCTTTATTCTGAGACATATGAATTGATTTTTTTTAGACCTTTATATGTAGTATTCATAAACAGTCCGTGAAGTTGTGACACCAAATTCTGGGTTTAGTATTATGATTTTCGTAATGGCATGTAATTAAGTTGTTAGACTTTGTTTTCTCTCGCACTTTTATTTTCGATGATTTGTACATCACCTGTTATTTGTTAAATATAAATGAATAAGGTAAATGAACATTTACGTTAGCTTGCCTAGAGGGTTCAATGTTAGGCGTCATCATGGTCCTGACGGTGGAAAATTCGGGTCGTGACAAAATACAACTAAATATGCAAAATACTTTGGAGTAAGAAATACATGATGGAAATAGTTGTATATATATATAAATACATCCACATACGACAATCAAAGACATTGCAGTGAGTACAAAATAGTGAAGGCACCTCTGAATTACTAATGAATATATCTACATACAATATGCAATGAACACGGTTATAAGTACAACAAACAGTGAATGGAATGTTGAATACATCTAAATACATTTACATACAAAATATACTAGACTAAGTAGTCGCACATTAGTGAATCCAAATTTTGTATACATATAAATACATCTACATACAAGTATGCAAAATTTCATTGTAACAGGTACAAATGAGTAATAAATTTTTTTGAATATTTATGAATACATCTAAATACGATATGAATTTGAAATACATCTGCATACGATATGCAAAAGTCAGTGTAATAAGTGTAATTATATTGAATACAATTTTGAGTACTTATGAATACATCATTATACATATAAATCACATTAATAAATTTGAATACATATTGATACAACAACAATTACCTTTTCGTCCCGTGTATCCGAGCTATTTTCTGCATCGACTTCCTTCCCCATGACGCATGAAGCATCATCCATAGGTTTTCCTCTTCTCCACAACGGGAACTGTTGATTCTTTCGAAGGTTTCTCAACTTGGGCTTCTTTCAATTTGTCAGTTTGTATTTTAGTTTTTCTCTTTGAATCTGTATTTGCTAATACACCTGCAAATTGCAATTCCGACCGAGTGATTTGCAAAACGAAAGAGGGCCCATTAAAATTGAGTATTTTTGTGGGTATACCTTTGGTAACCCTCCTGTGAGACGTTGAATCCGACATTGAAGAGAAAAATCAGAGCTTTCTGTTGAGTAAACAACAACAGTGGTTATTGTTTAAGAAAACAACCAAAATAAAAGATCCAGTCGAAATTCTAAGCCGTTAAATACTTACCACAACTATTTCTATCAAAATACAATCGAGAATTGAGAGATAAATTAATGTAATGACAGGGAATGGGGAAGACCTAGGCGATATGGGTGGGAGCAAATTTGAGTTGCAGAATCGTATTTTTGTGGGGGAAGAGAATAGAGTGTATCAAATTAGAGAGAGAGAGAAGTTGGATACAGAATTTTACCAGTTCTCATGTGAGAGAAAATATGAAAAAGGAGAGAGAAAAATAATAATTAGCGTATACAGTGGCTTAACAGTAGCATGTATCCATAATTAGATATTTTGCTATAAACATTAAAAGGTATCTATATAATATAATGTTTTCAAATGGTATTTATTTAAAATAATTAGGGTATTAATCTTTTCTATAGGGGGTAAAATTTCCTTTATTGAACTCAATCCATCTTGACCCAACCAATCTCAACCCATTTACATTTGGGTCGATTTTTAGCACAAATTGATCCATGTGTAACTTTGCCAAAACATCTTAGAAATTTTTTTGTTTTTCTTTGATATGTAATATATGACCATACAAAAGAAAAAGTCAAATTTAGTAATTATACAATTCATAAGAAAACAACATATATTAATTAACCATTGATAAGAGTTAAGAGCGGTTATGACCCAAATTTTAGCCCACTTGACCCAACTCATCTTAGCCAAATAACTTCTTTTTTTCTTTAACGAAATGCGAGCTGCCTAGAAACAGAGCCAAACAAGTCGAGATTAAGTCAAGTTTTTGCTCCTATTTTTTGATATTTTAGCCTAACTCATTGATTAAAAATTAAGAGTTAGTGAATTTAATTTACGACGTGTAATTAAATTAAAGGGCAAAACGATTTCCCTTTCAGTTGATTTTATTCAACGATCGACCAAAATATTAATAATTAATAAATAAATTATTCATTTATGTGACCCACCCAATTATTAACTTAATTAACCCATTTTGACCCGCTCAAAATCGGTCCTACCCGCCCATTGACACCCCTAATAAGGACCAAATAACCAATTGCACATTTTATTATGCCACAAATTTATTTTTCATTCAAATTCAAAATTCGAACACAAACACTACTAGCCATATATAAATGAACATCAATGACTAATACTTGACTTTCAATGATTTCTATCACCTGATTTGAACACATTTTGTTAGACCTTTGATCCACAATTACAAATATATCTTGATCTTGAGTGAATCATCTACAAGAAGCTGTTGATATATTTTTTAAGAATCTGATCAACAAGAATCCTGTAACCTTTCTCAGTGGGACGATAGCTATCCCAAAACAAATACTTTGTATCATCTTAACATGTTTCACTGAATTTGTTGCATAGTAATGTCACCTCTATTTTTCCTGTGCCACAACACCGTTTCTCTACTTCTTCAAATCCTAGAACCAATCCATAATAACAAAATTCATAAATATCAGAACACAAGAAATTAAATAAAGACAAAAATTAAATTGATAGTATAAATTTGTGTATCGTACCATAATTTTGGGGGTTGACAATAAGATCGAGTATAGGATTATAGATATCGATGAAGACGAGCTTGGACTGAGGTATGTTTTTGGATAATGAATTAATTGCAGCAGTGAGTTTGGTGTTGGCCAATTCTGCTGCTTGATTGTTCTTGAACACACTCTGTTAAACCCTCCAGCTAGTGTTCTCTGCGATGGCAAACACCCTAGTGGTGGAATTCCGAAAAATTCAATTCTTCTTGCACCTAACTTGTACAATTCCTTGCTCCCAAAAATAAAAAAATTGAATAAGTATATATGTAATTTACTGAAAATTTATTTTGTTATATATATAAATGGTACTTTAAAGAACCAGCTTTACTTTGAGAGACAACTATTAAGAGTTCATTCATCCGTCAATATACTTGTTAAGAATCTCTTAGATTTTATCAAGACTAAGATAAAGGTATTGTAACTACATTTAAATATTAAATAATTAAGGCGGTTTGTTTTCTTTTTTAATATAGGAATGTGTAAAATTCTCTTTATCTAAAATGAAAAAATTAAGAAATTAATAATGAAGATTATATTTGCGAAATATTAAATAAATAAGGTAATATATAGATAACTTTTTTGTTCAGTCACAATCTAAAAGCTAGTGGCGATGGCAAGTGATTAGTTGTGGGGTGTCATAAAGTGGTGAGTGACGTTGGTCGTAGTTGGTAGAGGAAGTTAGTGATGGTGGTTGTGGT
>MDKI01097326.1:0-12964 GCA_005239505.1 Nicotiana paniculata | reverse complement strand
ATACACACCACCACCTGATCAGCTGGTATACATTGATGATTTTGCCCACAGTGGCCGAGATGAAATGATGGGATGCCCTCTGAGGCCTGATGATGTTATGAAACATCTACCTATGAATGACATGACATTCATATGCATATGCATGACACTAAAATTATTTCATGATTTATAGAATTATCTAGACTTTCAGGTTAAGTCATGTACTCTATATTTCTTCCATGTTTGTTATGTACTTATTTATGTGTCTTACATACTCGGTACATTATTCGTACTGACATCCCTTTTGCCTGGGGATGCTGCGTTTCATGCCCGCAGGTTTCGATAGACAGGTCAATAGTCCTCCAAGTAAGCGATCAGTTCAGCAAAAGATGTTGGAGCACTCCATTTGCTCCGGAGTTTCTTGTTTGGTCAGTATGATTTAGATTTGTATTGTTTGGTATGGCGGGGCTCTGTCCCGACCTTTATGACAATTATGTATCCTTAGAGGCTTGTAGACAGATGTGGGTAATTGTTGGTCCAGATTGATGCGCAATTGACTTACCTTTGATTAGCTGGAATGACTCTTAACTTGTGAAGGTGAGAACTACTTTATTTTCTTGAAGACAAGCAAAGACTTAAGTTTGGGGGAATTGATAAATGGGTATTTTGACTACTTATTAGCGCCTTTTAGCTTTTGTGTTAGTCTAATAGCGTTTAATTATGTTCCCGAAAACTGATGAAATGTGCTTAATTCCTGGAATATTGGAACGTTAACTCCCGAGATGAAATCTAACTCAAGAAGGAGCAATCTGAACTCAAAGACACAAAAGAGCACAGAAGCTCAGAAGTGCGGACCATAGAATATAATCTGCGGCTGCAGAGTGTGAAGGAAAGTCCAGCCCAAAAGTTGCAAAGAGAAGCTGGGTCAGGAGCAAAGTTCAGAGAGTCTGCATTTCAAAACCATCAAAAGTGCAGACCGCACAAGTATTGTGCGAGTGTAGAAGAAGAGTTGTGCGGCTGCCATTACAATTGTGCGGACCGCAGAAAGAATGCAGTACAACTGCAGTCCAGAATTATGCGGCCACACATTTTTTATATTGTCAAGCTGAAGAAAAGTGCGGACCACACATGAAATTCTGCAGTCGTAGAACCCCCGAAAGGGCATTTTTGTTCGAAATTTCCAGCCCTGTGTAAATTGAAAAGTTGTACTTTTATAAGGTCAACTTTTGACGTCAGTAGCTACAATAGCTGTTCTCTTTGCTTCATTTAGTAGTTTTTATATTTTAAGATATTTTAACATAGATTTTATTATTTTAATTATGTAATATGACTTTAATTAGCATTTCTTCTTCTATTTCTTCAATTTGAAGCATGATTAATTATATTTTTACTAGGGTTATGACCCAACCCTAGTATGTAAACAATATGGGTGTTTCATTTAGTGCTTGTTTATTATTTAGCCTTGTTCATGCTTTAATTTGTGGAATTAATGGTTGTAAACATTAGTTCATGCCTATTTGACTTAGTCTCTACTTTAGAAAGAGAGACTTAGTCTAGAAAAACTTGGCTAACAAGATATTGGGTCAATCGAGAGATTAATAATCCCAAAAAAGGTTTCAACCTAGAAATAGTAATAACCCGACCTGAGCTATTATCAACCGTTTTATGCAAATACCCATTTGGACTTAAGAAAGCCAAATTGGGCACAATCACTCTCCGACCGGGAGGTATTGAGTGGGAATTGAGTGTTGGTAGCTATAATACACCCCGACCAACAAACAAGCATTAAGGTTTATATCCCAGTAGGAAAACACCTAGGATATGGTCACAACCCTAGGCTTTTTACAAAACTTGAAAAACAACCAAAAACAATTTTCTAGTTTAATTTCTTAATCTTTCACTCTTAGTTTAATCTAGACATAGAAAAACTCGAATTGTGGAAGTGTAAATTGAGATAGTTCAAGCTCATACACTATAGTATATACCCCTAAGTCCTATTCATATCTCTCTGTGGAAATTCGACCCCGACTCCTTGTTTGGTATTACTATTGCATCAACTGTTTAATAACCTTAAATAGAGGTGTGACTTGAACGATATCAAATATCTCAAAATACAATATTGTATGAAATACGTAAACAATAAAAATGAAACAAAGAGGTTGACTCCGAGGCCTGCGGTCGGATCATGCAATGGTACCTAAAATTCTCCAATGCATCGAATGAATCATTGACAATTCGCCAGATCTGAAATACCTGGATCTGCCAAAAAATGCAAAAGCATAATATGCGTACACCATAATCGGCACTCAGTAAGTATCAAGACTAACTTCGGTGGAGTAGTGACGAGGTTCAAGTAACAGGATACTCACTAGACAAATAACCTATGTAGTGAATATATCAAAGAAACAGACAACATAAATATAACTGAAAACAATGACAATAATCTTTATAGATCATGTAATAACAACTCAGTGTTGTAAAACCTATCTTGACCACAAAATATCAAATAGATGTGAGGCATGAGATAACACATTAAATACAGTCATTAACTCATTTAAGTATAGAATATAAACTTTAAGAAATAATTATGTAATAAAATTATCAACCACGTCTCAAAACAATCACAACAAAAAGAAGGACACCCCAAAATATCACATAACATCATCAACAATACCATCCTTATTCCGCCACATGTGCACATAACAATGAAATGCCTCCTTATTTCACCACATGCGTATATACCCACCCTTATTTTGCCACGTAGGCGGCCCGAGATAATGCCACGCTTATTTTGACCCACGCGCACAATAATATACATAATCATACTGCAAATAACTCGTACTGACACCCCCAACCAATCCTCCCAACTTGTCCACAAGTGCCACAATACCTCGAAACAATAATACCAAGTCCCACAGTATCACAAATAATGATACTAAAGCATCAAGATATAAGCTCATAACTTTCAACAATATTGCACAAAGACATACCAAATAATCAGAAAAGTATAAGGGTATTCAACAATTAAAGCATTAGTATGCCTACGTCAATGTAGAGATCATGATCATAGTCATAAAGCGATCTCAACATGTTTCATATAAAGTTCATTATGATATTAAGAAATATTAATGGCCTACAGTTTATTCCAGTCAAAACCACACATAGTACCTGTATACACGCTCGTCACCTCATGTAAACGTCACTTTTACATCATAGAAATCAACAAATTAGGGTTAGCACATGAGCGGTATTCTCCCACACAAGGTCAGGCAAGATACTTACCTCAAATAAACCAAATTAGTAATCTAAAAATCCTTTCCCGCGTGAATCAACCTTCAGACGACTCAAATCTAGTCAAAATAACTTAATAATATCAATTAAAGTTATGGAAAATAACCCCAAACAATAATGCTTCAATCATGAACAAAAATTATAAAGTCAACCCAAATAGTCAACCTGGGCTCGCCTATCGGAACCCATCAAAATCACAAATTCTGAATATCCATTCCTATACTAGTACAAATATATGCGTTTCACCCAACTCTGACCTTAAATCAACCATCAAATTACGAATTTCTATTTTAGAATTTTTTTTACTAAGATTCACAATTTCCTTAATTAAATGCACTAGTCAAACACGAAAATTGAGGCTGGAATCATGAATAATGAACAAATCCGAGCCAAAAATTTTTACCCTAATCCAAAACGTGAAATCTCCTCCAAAATCTCCCTAATCCGAGCGCTAGGTCTCCAAATGTGATAAAATAGACAAAACCCTCGAAAATAGAATATTTAAGATCTGCTCATGCATACCCTTCGCGAATGCAGCATATGCCTTGCGTTTGTGAAGCTCAAAATGACGGTTCCTCTGAAAACCCCTATGTGAACGCAATGACATTGTTACACCCCAAATTTTCGTACGTGAAATTACGCCATAATTAAATTGATGAAAGCTCAGGAATGAGATTATTTTGGAATTATAAGCATTATGCTATTTCAAACAATGGATAAGTAAATTCATGAAACTGAGAGGGTAAGCGAATCGAAGAAAATGAGTTTCGTCGATAGTCTTCATTCTGAAATAAAATACGATCTGAGCTATAATACATGGTATTTATGGACTAGTACCCTACAAGGTACCACATGACCATGATAGTGAGTTATATAAGGTATGTTAAAAGTGTCACGACCCAAAATCCATAAGGTCGTTATGGCGCCGGCACCACTGTCAAGCAAGCCAATCATTAAATGGTTAAGTTAAATTTCCTGTTTTAGCATTTTGGAAATCATTACCTTTCACTTTATTACATAATAACTGAATAAAATCCGCTAAGTAAATACGATAGTTTAATATTCCATTTTTATAAAATACATCGCAAACACATCACAGAACCCGGTGTCACAAGTGCATGAGCAAATTCTAAGAATTTCACAAATACTACAAAGCTTGTCCGAAATACAAATTGGACAAGGAATTTTAAATGAAAATAAATACAATATGAGGGGGACTCTGTCAGCTGCGGGTCTCCCGGATGATGTAGCTCACCTAAGTCTCCAAGCCGGCCACATCGCTGTGAAAGTACCTGTGCTATAAAAATGCACAGCAAGTGTAACATGAGTACAAAAATAATGTGTACTCAGTAAATATCCACCCTAACCTCAGAGAGGCAGTGACGAGAGGTCGAAGTAGACACTTGCTAGAAGTCAATTTAGTATAATCAAGTGAGACAGTAAGCGGGAATATCATAGGCAATTTAATAAAATCAGTGATAAGTAATATCAACTTCTTTCACATTTAACACTTTAAATCTTCGTCATTTCAGTTGGCAATTTAAAACTTCACAGGCCAATAAACATGTAATAATTACAAAAAATATGCAACAATTATCATATCAAGGAAAGACGAGGGTCGAACGGTGCAGACCAACAATAATAAAATGTGCACTGCCGAAGGGTCGAACGACTCGAACTATAGATGCATCTATTACCCCGCTCGCGAATCGTACATGCGACACGGTCCCCGCTCGCGAATCATACATGCGACGCGATCATATATAATAATAGAGTTACCCTGCTCGCGAATCATACATGCGACTCAGGTACTCATAAATACATATATTCACCCATTAAGTTCACACGTTATCAGAAAAGAAGCTACTCAAGAAAGCGATGAAATTCTCTTTTAAGGAACACCAATAATAGTATTAAACCCTTGTCTTGAAATTCATTTGCCAAGTTTAATAATGTTTAAATATCAGAACTTTATCCGGAACACAATTATCCACGGAAGAATAATTCTCTTTCTAAATGTTCAAGAAAAGTAAAATCTAACCTCCTTAGGTAATCAATTACTAATTTGATAAGATCAACAGTCTAATATTATTGGCAAGGTCACAAGTATAACACGTAAGGCATGCAAGTGGGTCTTAGACTACCCGGACACAAGCATAATAGTAGCTACGCACGGACTCCCGTCACCTCGTACGTACGTATCCCCCGCAAGTAGTAGCACCTAATTATTTAGTTCACCTATGGGGACAATTCCCCTTCACAAAGTTAGAAAGGAGACTTACCTCGCTCCGAAATTCCATAACCGGCTTCCAAGCCATTCCGACGACTCCAATTGATGCACAACGCCCCAAAAGTATTCAAATAACGGGAAAACCAGTAAAAATTCACTCTAATACTTGTAACAATTCAAATTATATAAGTTTTCAACTCCACTCGAAAAGTTGACCAAAATGCCCTCAGGCCCATGTGCCCAGATTTCGAAATTTCTCAAAGATAAATTCTACTTATAGCTTTGCTAACTCAAATATACAATCTCAAATTCATGGTAAAAGTCCAAAATTTTAAATTCTAGGTCTTTCCCAAAAATCTCAAATTTATACTAATTTTCCATGTCTAAATCCATGTAAAATCACATATTTAACTCAAAAATAGGAAGAAATCACTTACCTAGTGTTGCTTGGTGAAAATCCCTCCTTGAGCTCTCCAAAATCATCCAAGATAAATGAAAGAAATGAAATAAATGGGCTAAAACTCGTGTTTAAAATAATTTGTCCAGGCTTCATCGAGTTGTACCTTGCGCTGTGCAGGTTGTACATCCTATTACAATTTTCCTTTGATGTACACCTTCTGTTAAAACACCCATAACTCCTTGTAGAAATATCTAAATGATAAAAGGTTTGAAGATTTAGAAACTAGACTCGAAGATATTTAATTTGATAGGTTGTACACTATATAACTCTTTATATATTCCGAGATATGAGCTTATAAAGTCGGCTCCATGCATCAGAAATTCTGTCAAAACTGCTCTACCAGCCATCTTCAATCGGTCATAACTTTTTGATAAAATATCCAAATCATAAATGGTATAACTTTCTGGAAACTAGAATGCAAGGGATACAACTTTTATATTTTGCAAATTTTCAGATTCTTTATAGATTTCGAGATATAAGCTTCCAAATTTAGCTCCACGATTGTACTAGTTGATGTCAAAACAGCTTTCTGCAGAAAATTTCAGCAACTTTTTGGTCTGAAATTCATTCCGTTAACCTTCGAAATCCACCCGAGGCCCTCGGGACCTTAATCAATTATACCAACATGTACCAAACCATGATATGAACTCACTCTAGGCCTCAAATCACATCAAACAACGTCGAAATCATGAATCACACTCCAATTTAAGCTTTATGAACTTTGAATTTTAAACTTCTACATCCGTTGCCGAAACCTATCAAATCACGTCCGATTGACCCCAAATTTTGCACACAAGTCATATTCGACCTTACGGACGTGCTCCAACTTTCGGAATTTGAATCCGACCCCGATATCAAAAAGTCAAACTCTCGGTCAAACTTCTCAAAAACCTTCAAATTTCTATCTTTAGCCAAATGACTTCAAAAAGACCTAAGGACCTCCGAATTCACTTCCGATCACGCTCCCAACTCCAGAATCACCATATGGATATATTCCCAGATTCGGAATCCCAAACGAATATCAATAACACTGAAATGCACTTCAACCCAGACTTATGAAATTCCTTCTAAAATGCTAACTTTCACAATATACGCCGAAACGTTCCCGGGTTATCCAAAACCCGATCCGGACATACGTCCCAGTATGAAATCATCATATGAACCTACTAGAAACTTCAGATCCTAATTCTGAGGTCGTTTACTCCAAATTCCAGTCTTAGTCGATTCTTCCAACTTAAGGCTTCTGAAATGAGAATTTTCTTTCCAATTTGACTCCGAACTTCCCGAAATTCAATTCCGACCACACCTACAAGTCATAATACCTGAAACAAAGTTGCTCATGACTTCAAACCGCTGAACGACTTGCTAGATCTCAAGACGACCGATCGGATCGTTATAAAAAGTGAGTAGTATTTAAGTGATTTGAGATAATAATCTCAATTATGTGGATTATTCGTTAATAGGGGGATTAAGTAGTTAAATAAGATACTACTAATTAATTAAGTCTTTAAAGATAATAAAGGAAAAGGAACGTGGCAGCACGCCACTTTTCAAATAAGTGACTCTTAGTCACTTTTGATTAGGTGGCAACCTAATTGATAGTTAAAAGACATTTCATTCCTTAGAATTTGTATACAAAAGTACGATAATATAAAACGTTAGAAATTCTTACAAATTGGTTTCATAAGACATTGCAAGTTTGATTTCTTACTAATTCAAATTCAGGACATTTCCAAACCAGACGCTAGAACTCCATCCAACAGGCTTTCAACAAAATTCTTGCAACAAGACAATTTCGACGAAATTTCTTAGCACATTAGTAACGCGAGGTTTTGTGATTCTAAGAAAGTACGGTTCAACCTTTTCCAAGAATATCATACGGATTTTTTCATACTCCAGGTATGTTAAGGCTATCCCTTCTTTCTTTTTGGCATGATCTATATGACACGAATGAAACGAGCAAGTGGCCTGAAACCCATCTGAAACACACCCGAGACTCCAAGGACCCCGTCCGATCAGACCAACTAATCCCAATACATAACACGAATCTACTCAAGGCCTCAAATCACACAAAACAACATTAAAACTACGAATCGCACCTAAAATCAAGCCTAATGAACTAATGAACTTCCAATTTTCAAAACTCTTGCCGAACCATACAAAATTAACTCGGAATGACCTCAAATTTTGCATGCAAGTCCCAAATGATACAACCAACTTATTCCAACTCTATAACCACAGTTTGAACCCGATTATTAACAAAAGTCAACTCTTGGTCAAACCTATCAGCCTTCCAAACCTTCAACTTTTTAACTTTCGCCATATTGATCCAAATCAACTTAGAAACATCCAAATCCATATCCGGACAAATGCCAAAGTAAAAAAACCCATCTTTGCAAGTCACATTTGTAAAGAATTAAATAGGGGGAATGGGGCTAAATACTCAAAACGACCCACATGATTATTACATTTTCTCCCTCCTAAACAAATGTTCCTCATCGAACAAGTATAGAGACATACCTGAAGTGCCAAAAAGGTGAGGATAACGGCCCCGCATATCATGCTCGGTCTCCCAAGTCGCATCTTTGCCTGGTTGACCTCTCTACTAAACTTCACGTATGCAAATATTCTTCGACCTTAACTTCCGGTCCTGCCTGTCTAAACTAGCCACTGGCTCCTCAACATACGTCAAATACTTATCCAATTGCATTGAGCTGTAATCTAAAAGATGTGACGGGTCACCATAATACTTCCGGAGCATGAAAATATGGAACACCGGGTGAACTCCCAAAAAGCTGGGTGGCAATGCAAGAATGTAGGCCACATCACCTACTGTCTCAAGAATCTCAAAAGGACCAATATACTGAGGACTCAACTTGCACTTCCTCCTGAACCTCATCACCCCCTTCGTAGGCAAAAATCTAAGTATAAACCTCCCACCCACTATGAATGCAACATCACGAGCTTTTCCAGCAACATAACTCTTCTTCCTGGACTACGCTGTACGAAGCCGCTCCAGAATCAACTTCACCTTCTCCTAGGCATCACGTACCCAGTCAGTGCCTAATAACCTAACCTCCCCAAACTCAAACCAACCAACTGGATAGTGACATCGCCTCTCATATAAGGCCTTATACGGAGCCATCTTGATACTCAACTAATAACTGTTATTGTAGGCGAACTCTACTAGAAGTATAAACTGATCTCAGGAACCCCCAAAATCAATAATAAAGACTTGTAACATGTCCTACAAGATCTGAATAGTGATCTTGGATGGCCAGTATGTCTATGGATGAAATGCCATAATTGTCATACCTCCGTTTTTCCGAGAAAGTGGTGATATAAGGGAGTTTTTTCAGTTTAAGTGACATAATCAAAATGAGATTATTTATTTGATTAGAGTCGCCACTTGAAATATTTATGGTGTACCAAGTCACCGGTTTATTTTAAATCCCAAATTGAGGAAATTTGACTTCGTTAAAAGTCTGCGAACCAGAAAATTGGGTAAGGAATTCTGTTAACCCGAGAAAAGGTATTAGGCACTCCCGAATTCCGTGGCTCTAGCACGGTCGCTTAATGATTCATACTTGGCTTATTTAATCTACTTACTCATTTTAGGACCTATGTGTATTTATCCTTTACCACTTTTAATTATTCGATTTATATAAACGATTACCTTAATGTAAGTTATGCATACATATACTCGTTCAGTTTAATGTGTCAAAAATCATATCACGCGTACGTGTACATAATTAATAGTCCTGAATTAATATTAAAATTATTTAACAAAGTCACGCGAACGTGTGGTTTTATTTTGAAAGTCGGCACTTAAATCATGTCACGAGTACGTGTACACGATTTACCACGCTTAATTATTTAAGAAAAAGCTTGGCCAAAGTCGTGCGAACACGTAGTTTGATTTATTTTGAAAAAAATAAAAATTATGTCACGCAAACGTGCACTCAATCGCGACGATTAATTGGTTTAAAGAAAACGTAATTAAAGCATGCTAACAATTTTGGAACATGTTAAGCAATTACCTATTATTAACCAAATAAGCGAAATGGGTCAACTAGGTCTATTTACAAAGATTAGATTAACTATAGCTTTTGTTGAAATGGGCTAAAAAGAAAAAATCATCTGGACCATTATTCGATTGTTGAACTAGTTACGAGTAAATTTTTATTTACAAAGCTAATAGAGAAAGAGAAAAGCTTCTGAGTTATTATGCTCGCTATGCAGGGACAAGCAGGTCAATAATGAAGAACCATGTCAAAATCAATGAGAAATAAAAAGATTATTTTTTCAACCATGATAATCTAAAGTTCTCATGTAAAAAACACACAAAAAGTCAAGATTCATATGCCCCAATTTCTATCATTCAATTATCGAGGATCAACCAAAATATCATGACCATCAACACGATGAATAGCTAACTTTGACAACAAATACATAGTCTAGAAAATCTTGAAACTTTTCCCAGCAATGCTTAGTTTACAACATTTATCCAATTTTGACTCAATACATTATTTAAATCTCTATATCCATCTAACTCTAATTTTTAAAATTTCTCATTTACAGACATAAAAAGACTTAAACAAAATTTCAAATATAATTCAAGCTTTTGGTAGTTATAACCAAACCCAACCCTTCACTTTTAAACCCAATTTAGCAATATATGGTCTATGACAAAGTTCTACAACAGATAACTACTACTACTACAGTGAATTTAGACAAAATAAACTGTAACCAAGAGATCAATATGATATAAACCAATATAATCTAAAAGAAAATCATGAAACATGGAATTTGACAACAAATATCAAAAGGCATTTCAAGTCCAAAACAGAGAATTATATACTTAATCAAAACACAAATATTATTCCAACCAACAAATAATTTGAAAGAGGAAATAAAGAGAGATTAGAAAATGGACCTTAAGAGAAAATCAACAAACAAAAAAATGGCAGTTGAATGCAGACCAGGAATTAGAACCTCGAAGCCGGCGACGGGGTTCGACAAAAGCTCAAACAGACCTTGCTCGACGATGGATTTTGTGTTGTTTATCGGATGATTTTGGAGTGGTTTCAATGGCTATTTTGAAGCTGTTTTAATGAAACTTAAAAATCGAAACTGGCCAAGAATGGAGCTACTGGTTCGTCGGTTTCCATGGCTTTTTGGCATTAATGGTAGAAATGAGAGGGGTGGTCAACAGCTAAGCATGGATACCGGCCAGCGAGCTCGCCGGAGAGGACGACAGTAGCAACAGCCTTGAGAGATGAAGAGGAAGGGCTCTCGTTGTGTCTACTGGGTGTTGGAGAGGGAGGGAGTTGGGGTGGTCTCGCCGGCGTGAGGGTGGTGGTGGAGTTGCTGCGGCGACAACTTTGAAGAGGATGAACGACCGTCTTTTTGGTTTTTGTGGCTGTGTGGGTCTGTTTTTGGGTGGTGAAGGTGACGACAACAGATGAGGCGTGAGGGGATGGTGCTGTTGCTGCTGTCTTCGGCGGCTGGGGTGGTTGTGCGGCGGAGGGATGGTGGTATAAAGGGGATTAGGTTTTTTTTGGGTTGTAAGGGTGTAGGAAAGATGAAGAAAAATGGTTGTTTTTAGGTGTTTCTTCCTAGGTTTTTTTAATGTGTTATGTTCTGAATGTTAGTAAAAATTGCGCGGGGCATCCTATTTGGTCGTTCCCATTTAACCTATACTCATTTTTAATTGGGTCAATCATACTTAAAATTGTGGTCTTCTCACGTAAAACAAGACAAAAAATTAGTTCAAAATTTTCTTTTTATATTTTTAAAAAAAAAAAGAAAATATCAATACTGTTTTTGTATATATATATATATATTAATTTTATGAATGGTAGATAAACTAAAAACAACTAGGTTAAATATCAATTAGCTAAATAAAAGAAAATATTTTGTAATTTTTATTTTGTGATAAAATAAAATAAAAGAGTCAAAACTAGCTAAAACTAGAGATATTAGACCTAAACTAAATATTTAAACGATAAAATGTGTAAAATCACGGGGAGGGTCAAAAATTACATGTCTACAACACTCAGCTCGCCTTATGTGCCCAACTCACTCTATCAAAGCTCACCAAAAAGGCGATGTGAACTCTATGCATCGGTCGGAGATAATAGACACCGTCACACCGTGAAGGCGAACGATCTCATGAAGATAAATCTGAGCTACCTACTTTGAAGAGTAAGTAGTAATGACTAGAATGAAGTGTGCAGACTTTGTCAGTCTGTCTACAATGACCTACACTACATCAAATCTCCTCAAGGTACGTGGCAGCCTAACTACAAAATCCATACTGATGCGCTCCTACTTCCACTCTGGAATGTCCAGCCTCTAAATCAAACCACCTAGTCTCTAATGCTCATATTTCACCTTCTGATAGTTCAAACATCGAGCAACATGCTCAATAATATCCTTCTTCATCTTTCACCACCAGTAGTGCCACCTCAAGTCCTGGTACATCTTCGCGGCACCCAGATGATTGGAATACCGCGAACTATGGGCCGTCCGCAAAGTGACCTGATGTGTGGCTACAATTCATGGTTTAACACGTTATATGCCTTACATTTTATGTGCGTAAATGATAAAAATATACTTTTTATGTGCATAATGGAGTCTATTTCATATGTAGGTGAATTGGAGATGGAAGCCGAGCTAAATGGATGCAAATACGTCGAAAATACGCTCAAGAGGCGAAGAGGAGTGCACCGGGCTATAGCCGGGCGTTTGAGCCTTAAAGCCAGGCCTAGCCTGGTGTTATCCAGGCGCCAGTGTCCAAACTCCAGGCCTGGCCAGGCGTTATCCAGGCGCCAGAGTCCAAACGCCAGGCCTGGCCAGGCGTTATCCAGGCGCCAGAGCCCAAACGCCAGCCCTGGCCAGGCGTTATCCAGGCGTTTGGCCTGTAACCCTGGCCCCTGATCCGGTCAAATCCGATTTTTGAAGAGTTTTAAGTGTTTCCCGGTTGGAATAGAAGTCTCCTA
>ML357887.1:0-59091 GCA_005239505.1 Nicotiana paniculata | reverse complement strand
GAGGCGAATGTTCTATGATGATGATGATGCCCACAGAGGCGGATGTTTAAAAAGATTATGTGTGTATATATATATATATCATGAATTTCATGTTAATGTCTCTTAGAAGCACTCAGATGCTACAAGTTGTATCTCCTACATCTCTCTTTACATTACTGTTCTTATTTATGCTTTCCTGCCTTACGTACTCAGTACTTTATTCGTACTGACGTCCTTTTATTTGTGGAAGCTACATGTCGTGTTGCAGGTCTTGATAGAAAGGTAGACAAAGCTCCCCCACCACAATAGGCTTTCCAGTTCAGCGGTTTTAGGCGAGATCCCTTCTCCGGACTTGCCGTGGTCTTGATATGTATTTTTTTTATAGATATTATGGGTATGTCACGACCCCGTTCCGGCTATGTTGCATTACTTATGCTCCTTTAGAGGCTCATAGACAGGTATCGACC
Organism: Nicotiana paniculata; assembly: GCA_005239505.1. NCBI lineage: Eukaryota > Viridiplantae > Streptophyta > Magnoliopsida > Solanales > Solanaceae > Nicotiana > Nicotiana paniculata. Next base: position 58,645 of record ML357887.1, on the reverse strand, counting down.
CATGTATAGTTTGGTATGCCTTGTTAGCTAATTTTTGTTGTATAGTCTTTCATGGCAGCGTTGTAGCTCGTACCATTTATGTAGTTTCTTAGCAATCTTGTCATCCCATGTGATGTATGATCATGATCCATATCTACCATTTATATTAATCTCGTTATCCCTTAAAGATAATAAGAAGGTTAGATAAAATGTACGTTGGTGCTCGGCAAGTATTGCCCGGGTGCTAGTCATGATCCTCCAGTTTGGGTCGTGACAAACTTGGTATCAGAGCAGGTCTGTCCTAGGGGTTGTCTATGAGCCGTGTCTAGTAGAGTTTTGTTTATGGGTGTGTTGTGAACCACAGTTATAAGCAAGAGGTTACAGGGCATAGGACTGTTACTCTTTCTTCTTACTCTAGATCGTGTGGTAGAGCTCAATCGTAAGAACTCAATTTCCTCAATTCTATCTTATTTATAATACGACAATGCATACATCTAGAAAGATGGATGGTAAGAGATTGCAATGTGGTTGTGAAAGAGTCGAGTCAGAGGAACTCAATTTTGCACCATGCTTATGATGAGTAAATGTGAGGGCTTCAGCAGATCATGTGTGTAGTAAGATGTGTTTGTTTCTTAATAAGGAGTTCTAAGGAAAGAATATCTATCTACCCATATGGTAAAAAGAAATAAGAGAATCAGAAGGTAGATACGAGTTTTAGCAAGTAAAAGAAGCAAGATAAAGAATGGTATGAGGTACCTAGTTAATAAAGATTATCAGTAGTTATAATTCTGGCAGAGAAATATAAGCATTTTTAGTTACTTTCAACGGTAACAGAGATATCTACAATTGTCCATACCAATCTCAATTATTCCCTATGGGAGCTAACTGAAATAACTTAAGAGAAGGATAGGATATCAAGATCCAGCTGGGATTAGAGTAACCGAAAATTGTGGTTAGATTGCTATCATTATATAACATTTTTGAAGGGTAGTGCACAACATGGTAATAGTTCTCATTTGGAGATATCCATATGGTCACTCTAGAATAGAACAGTCAGATATGAATACTAGAATATTCAGAAATTTCATAGGATAGGCACTAGGATCCTAGAAGGGATAAATATTTGCCTTAGTATGACTCTAGCCACTAGTAAAAAAAAAGGAGAAGAATGTTAGGCATCCCGAAGAGCCAGTGATATGAAGTAGGGGGAGCTAAATGTGAAAGAACGTCATGTTGAAGTCTTTATAATAGGGCGATAGAAAGAGATATTAGCATGAGAATAAGAAGAGAGTAAATGAAACATTATGAGTAAGAGGTGATAAATGAGTGATAGAGGTAAATCATAATATGCTATAATGATAAAGTCTATAGTCAAGTGAAGGGAAAAAAAATGAGAGGAGACACGCCTTGAGACAATACAAAAGTTTAAGCCATACCCTCATTTCGAGAAATGAGTTGGTGACTCACATGTGATTACCATAAGGAAAAGTTAGACCCCCCCAAGTAATAGAAATTAGTATGGGATACTAAACAAGAACAAAAAATCAAACATGAATTAGGGATCAAAGGAATTGGTAATAGTCGACATCGTTTCAAAGATAGTGTTTCGACAATAATAGAATGAACAGTAGAAGAATAAACTTTAAGGGTCATTCACGAAGACGCTTCCCTAAAGCAATCACTATGAGTAAAGTTAAGCTTAAGGGACTAAATGTTCCAGTTATACCACGTGTCACCCTTGTGTGTACGAAATTCAATTATACCTAGTGTAGAAGGGTTACCGCAAGGCGAGTAATGTCTGCGAATATGTAGAAACAAAATTCCAAAGATGAAGAGGTAAATATCGAATGGTAAAGGAAGAATGTGGTAAAAATGTGAAAGGAATAAGATTGCATTTATTCATATCCTACAGATATAATATAACTCCAGAACATTATGCAAGCATGATGTTGGGGAGAATCAATAAGGGTTTCGCACTCGATGATATTGATATATAAGTGGGAATGAAAACTTGATACATAAGGATCCCGTACAAGAGGTAAGTTAGGAAAAAAGGACATAACTCAAGAGGCGTTACATAAAATAAAGATATGAGAGTGGACCAATGGGTAGTCAGTAGTTGATTCAGGAAGATCCTAGTTATGGATAGATAGGAGGATATAGGAAAATTAGTAGATCATGAAAGATAAACATAGTGAAACCCAGCATAGGAAATTCAGTCTCTTAGATACAAAATCGTAATCCTCGAGAAATATTCAGACAGGAGTTGGGGTAGTAGAAGGTACAATATAAGTGTTACGGAAATATAAAAGAGTGACACAATGGAGACAACTGAAATTTCAATTCAGAAGAAACCCTACAAGCACAAGGGCATGGAGGTAAGTAACTAAGGATAATGATAGGCGAGTAAGAACATCAGAAATACCGTGGGATATACAATGTAATAAGGTCTCAGCTTTATAAGAGTTAGAAGTTCTTCCCTAATTACTACAACGAAAGACTAGCTGAGGAAATAAAGAATCAGGCTTCACCATAAGCATAGTGACCTAAAGTAGAAATGGTCTTGTAACAGCAGTCTCACTATAATGTTGTATGCACTCCATAAGAAAGTGGAACCTATCGTAGCTAATGAACGAAAGAAGAAAAAAAAATCATTCAAAAGTTGATAGTTGAGATCATATGAGTTACAGGGAACTCTCGTATGGGCACTAAGATAGGCCAAGTATCCATGCATCAAGTGGCAGAACGACCAAGAAAAGTAATTGTTTACATTTAAAGACAACTGAGAAGGCGTGAAAGGAAATCTATGGTGCTAACATGATGAAAGGAAGGTTACGAGTAGTATAAGTAGATGTGCGTAGGTCGCAAGCTAAAGTATGGTAGAGCAAAAAGGTTTTAGCTGGGCATGAGTAAGGATAAGAAAAGGTATGTGAGAAGGTGAGGAGAATAGGTAATTCCTCGAGATTAAACCCATCACAACAAGAGAGCTGATGGTTTCCATACAGTTATAAAAAGCTCAGTATATCATGAGTGAACTCAAAGGAGTTTAAAACTGGGAGAATTTAGAAGAGATAGAATGCTACCATGGTAGTAAACTAAGGGTGTAATTGTGATAAATGATAAGAGGATGACGTTTAGATCTTTGATTGAGTAATGATTTAGAGAACAAGTATTTCATGAATTGCACGTGATTAGAATACCCCCATAAGATGAATCACATTGGGATGCTATGAAGTACAGTTATTGCATTATAGTATCGTCCCTAAGTGGATCAGGAAAATCACTTCAGATGTTCCCCAATGAGATGTGAGCCCTAGTGATGATATATTACATAAGAGATTTTAAATTATCAGTGGTAGATTGTAGATCAATATGAAGGTGAATCAACAATGAATGGATGAAATTTACAAAGTATGAGATGAGATTATGTTGTCATTTTTAAGATGGACGGTAATGAGGAAGCATTAAATGGCTTAGATTTATACATATAGGATAAGCGGTGAGAGAAAAACCTGGAGTTGGGTGGCAAGTCTGCATAATAATAAACCGAAGTAAGAGTTATGGTATAGTATGACCTACCTATTAGTGGTAAAGTCATAAGAATAGATAACTGAGGCTATGACACAAGATATAGCATAAGTTCAACAATTTACCAAACAAAGAACTTTAGTACACCTTTAGATGCCTAGAGGGACAACTTGTCATAGTACAATATATCTTCACCAAGTGAATCATAAAGACAGTTTAAAAGCTAACAAGAAATAAAAAAGGAGATAAGATTCGCATTGGCGCACATTCAAGGTTAGAATTGTCTAGGCTGCATGAAAGAAGGTAGAAATAGTTACGACATTGAAAGGAGTTCGACCACAAGTCGTGGTGTGAGAAAGAGGCCTAAAGAGGGGAATGTTCTACCCTTTGGATTTATTCACCGAACAACTCCCTAGATGGAAATACAATATTAAATTATTCGTAAGAGTTATTGCTTAAGATATGCAAAAGTTCATTAGTCAACATTCGAGGATGAATGCTTNATTGAAGAAAATAAGTTTCGTCGAAAGTCGACGAGTTTGGAACGTTATAACATGTACTTTAGGGTGATACTATGGTTCATTACATGATAAGGAGGTTATTCTATGATTTAATTTTTATCGTATGATAGTTGTGTTCTACATTTTGAAGTCAATCAAGTTGTGGAACAAAAGGCGGCAAAGGTCTTCACAAGTTACACTCATAATGTGCTTAAAATTAGGTCAAATGTAAGTGAGATTATCTCCCAATAAACTTGGAATTACTGGATGAGACACCAACAAAATTTAATATATATGAGTCTAGTTTCCAATGCATTAAACTGTTCATCGATACGACATAGGAGTAGAGAGATACTTGCAGTTTCGCGAGACTGCGAAGACATCATAAGTGACAAGTAGGTGGATCACTAGAGCTTTTTGAGCAATACATTTCATGTGCTATATAAGGTCTTATTGTGACATATAATATATCAAATTGAAGGTCTTTTAATTTAGTTTCCAACGCTCTTAACTGTTCATTCACACGACATCAGGATAAAAAGATATAAGCNAGTAAGGTTGATAAATATGTTTCCTAATAGTTAGAACTCACGGGATGGTGATCGGAAGCCGTGAGTTCGAGTTATTTGACTTGTAGCGGACTGTTTTGTGTTGTTGTTGGGCTGCGTGTTTTACTACTATTTTGCGGAGTTTTGGAGGAGGAATAGTGTGGAGAAACACAATATAGATGTAGGGTTGTGAGCTGGTCGTTCGTTGTAACATTTCCGTGTCGTTTGACACGACTACGGTGGTCGTCTTATGTGTGAAGTGATTAGGTTGTGTGGACTGTGTTGGGAGGCTCGATGTGATTATTATTGATGTTGTTTGTGATGTTTGGTGATTGTTTTGACTTGTGTTAATTCATATAAATAGGGTAGGTCATGTCCGTTTCATCGTAAAATAGGTTGTGGTCGATACATAATAGTTATGACGCTTAAACGATAACAATAGTGTTGCTTCTCTTATTGTAGATTAAGGAGTTGTGAAATTTGCGTAGCTTGAGGTTGGGGCAGTATATACAAGGTATGTGAGGCTATCCCTTTCCTTCTTTTGCATGACTCCGATTGTACATAATGCAATGAACGAGCTTCCAAAGATACTCTACTCTTAGAAGCTACCAGTACTTATATTGTTTCCCTTCTTATGGAACAATTGATGTTAAGGTTGCTTCTCTTATTCTTATGTTATCAATGTTGTTGGTACTTCCTGATTCTTATAAGATTCTCGATGAAGAGTTAGTCCTAATGATGTGTATGGAGAATATCAACCTTACGTCGCTCCGAAATGTTCAGAACATGATTCCAATGAGTCCTGCATGCATTATATATATGTATCTATTTTACTCTACAGAGTCGCGCTATAGCCGGCCGGGTATGGAACCTATTTTGCAACCACTGATCAGTTGGGTTTACCGAGTCCTCTTTGAGGCCGGGGTATGATATGATGATGATGATGACCATAGAGGCGAATGTTCTATGATGATTATGATGCCCATAGAGGCGAATGTTCTATGATGATTATGATGCCCACATAGGCGGATGTTTAAAAAGATTATGTGTGTATATATATATCATGCATTTCATGTTAATGTCACTTAGAAGCACTCAGATGCTACAAGTTGTATCTCCTACATCTCTCTTTACATTACTGTTCTTATTTATGCTTTCCTGCCTTACGTACTCAGTACTTTATTCGTACTGACGTCCTTTTATTTGTGGACGCTGCATGTCGTGCTGCAGGTCTTGATAGACAGGTAGACAAAGCTCCCCCACCATAATAGGCTTTCCAGTTCAGCAGTTATAGGCGAGATCCCTTCTCCGGACTTGCCGTGGTCTTGGTATGCATTTTTGTTATAGATATTATGGGTATGCCGCGTCCCATTTCCGGCTATGTTGCATTACTTATGCTCCTTTAGAGGCTCATAGACAGGTGTCGACTCATGTATAGTTTGGTATGCCTTGTTAGCTAATTTTTGTTGTATATTTTTTCATGGCAGCGTTGTAGCTCGTACCTTTTATGTAGTATCTTAGCAATCTTGTCATCCCATTTGATGTATGTTCATGATCCATATCTACCATTTATATAAATCTCGTTATCCCTTAAAGATAATAAGAAGGTTAGATAAAATGTACGTTGGTTCTCGGCTAGTATTGCCCGGGTGCTAGTCATGATCCTCCAGTTTGGGCCATGACAAACTTGGTATCAGAGCAGGTCTGTCCTAGGGGTTGTCTATGAGTCGTGTCTAGTAGAGTCTTGTTTATTGGTGTGTTGTGCACCACAATTATAAGCAAGAGGCTACAAGGCATTTAGGACTGTTACTCTTTCTTCTTACACTAGAACGTGTGGTAGAGCTCAATTGTAAGAACTCAATTTCCTCAATTCTATCTTATTTGTAACACGACAATGCATACATCTAGAAAGATGGATGGTAAGATATTGCAATGTGGCTGTGGAAGAGTTGAGTCAGAGGAACTCAATTTTGCATCATGCTTATGATAAGTAAATGTGAGGGCTTCAGCAGATCATGTGTGTACTAAGATGTGTTAGTTTCTTAATAAGGAGTTCTAAAGAAAGAATATCTATCTACCCATATGGTAAAAAGAAATAAGAGAATCAGAAGGTAGATAAGAGTTTTAGCAAGTAAAAGAAGCAAGATAAAGAATGGTACGAGGTACCTAGTTAATAAAGATTATCAGTATTTATAAATCTGGAAGAGAAATATAAGCATTTTTAGTTACTTTCAACGGTAAAAGATATATCTACAATTGTCCATACCAATCTCAATTATGCCCTATGGGAGTTAACTGAAATAATTTAAGAGAAGGATAGGATATCAGGATCCAGCTGGGATTAGAGTAACCGAAAATTGTGGATAGATTGTTATCATTATTTAACATTTTTGAAGGGTAGTGTAGAACATGTAATAGTTCTCATTTGGAGATATCCATATGGTCACTCTAGAATAGAACAGTCAGATATGAATACTAGAATATTCAGAAATTTCAGAAGATAGGCACTAGGATCCTAGAAGGGATAAATATTTGCCTTAGTAGTAAAAAAAAAAGGAGAAGAATGTTAGGCGTTCCGATGAGCCAGTGATATGAAGCAGGGGGAGCTAAATGTGAAAGAACGTCATGTTGAAGTCTTTATAATAGGGCGATAGACAGAGATATTAGCATGAGAATAAGAAGAGAGTAAATGAAACATTATGAGTAAGAGGTGATAAATGAGTGATAGTGGTAAATCAGAGTATGGTATAATGATAAAGTCTATAGTCAAGTGAAGGAAAAAAAAGAGAGGAGACAGGCCTTGAGACAATACAAAAGTGTAAGCCATACCCTCATTTTGAAAAATGAGTTGGTGACTCACACGTGATTACCATAAGGAAAAGTTAGACCCCCACCCAAGTAATAGAAATTAGTACGGCATAGCAAACAAGAAAAAAAAAATCAAACATGAATTAGGGATCAAAGGAATTAGTAATAGTCGACATCGTTTTAAAGATAGTGTTTCGACAATAATAGAATGAACAATAGAAGAATAACCTTTAAGGGTCATTCATGAAGACGCTTCCCTAAAGCAAGCACTATGAGCAGAGTTAAGCTTAAGGGACTAAATGTGCCATTTATACCATGGCACCATTGTAGCTCAAGCGGTTATAGGCGAGATCCCTTCTCCGGACTTGCCGTGGTCTTGGTATGCATTTTAATTATAGATATTATGGGTATGTCGCGGCCCTGTTCCGGCTATGTTGCATTACTTATGCCTCTTTAGAGGCTCATAGACAGGTGTCGACTCATGTATAGTTTGATATGCCTTGTTAGCTAATTTTTGTTGTATAGTCTTTCATGGCAGCGTTGTAGCTCGTACCTTTTATGTAGTTTCTTAGAAATCTTGTCATCTCATGTGATGTATGTTCATGATCCATAGCTACCATTTATATTAATCTCGTTATCCCTTAAAGATAATAAGAAGGTTAGATAAAATGTACGTTGGTGCTCGGCAAGTATTGCCCGGGTGCTAGTCTTGATCCTCCAGTTTGGGTCGTGACACATTACCCCGCCGGACCCTGTCCTGAAGAACGAGCAAGTGTGGGTCATCATACTGGCCTGCTCTAATCTGATTATAAAGAGAAGACATGGAGACTACACAAGCCATTACTCGCGGGGGCTCTGATAAGTCCAACCTCACCAACTGACCCACTAAAGCCTGAACATCCCGTGCTAAAGGTCGCTCTGCTGCTGGAAGGTAGGCTAGACTCCCCAAACTCTCTGCTCTGCGACTCAGGGCATCGGCCACTACATTGGCCTTCCCTGGATGATAAAGAATAGTGAGGTCATAATCCTTGAGAAGTTCCAACCACCTCCTCTGACGCAAATTCAGATCCTTCTGCTTAAGCAGATACTGCAAACTACGGTGATCAATGAAAACCTCACAATGCACCCTATACAAATAATGACGCCAAATCTTCAAGGCGGGGACAATGGCTGCTAGCTCAAGATCGTGCACTGGATAATTCTTCTCATGCACCTTCAACTGTCTGGACGCGTAGGAAATCACCCTACCGTCCTGCATCAATACTGCTCCAAGGCCAACTCTCGAGGCATCACAATAATTTGTATAAGAACCTGAACCCGTAGGCAAAAACAACACCAGATCTGTAGTCAAAGCTGACTTGAGCTTCTGAAAGCTCTCCTTACACTCCTCAATCCACCTGAATTGAGCACCCTTCTTGGTCAGTCTGGTCATAGGTGCTGCAATATATGAAAATTCCTCTACAAAACGACGATAGTACCCTGCTAAACCAAGGAAAATACGGATCTCGGTAGCTGATGACGGTCTAGGCCAGCTCTGTATCGCCTCTATCTTCTTCAGATCAACCTAAATACCCTCATTGGACAACACGTGCCCAAAGAAAGCTACTGAATCGAGCCAGAACTCACACTTCAAATTTTTTGCATAAACCTCTTCTCCCTGAGAGTCTGAAGCACAGTCCTCAAATGCTGCTCATAATCCTCTCGAGATCGGGAATATACCAAGATATCATCAATAAACACGATGACAAAGGAGTCAAGATAAGCCCGGAATACACTGTGCATCAAGTGCATAAAGGCCGCTGGGGCATTTGTCAGCCCAAATGACATAACCAGAAACTCATAGTGACCATATCTAGTCCTGAAGGTAGTCTTTGAGATGTCAGGCCCCCGAATCTTTTAACTTATGATAGCCAGAACGCAAGTCTATCTTGAAAAATACCCTAGCACCCTGCAACTAATCAAAAAAGTCGTCTATACGAGGCAAATGATACCGGTTCTTCACAGTAACCTTGTTCAGCTGCCGTTAATCAATATACATACGCATAGAACCATCCTTCTTCTCACAAACAAAACCGGAGCACCCCAAGGTGACACACTAGGCCGAATGAACCCCTTATCTAGGAGTTCCTGAAGTTGCTCCTTTAGTTCCTTCAACTCCGTTGTACCATACGATAAGCTGGAATAGAGATAGGCTGAGTGCCTGACACCAGGCTACTACCAAAATAAATGTCCCTGTCAGGTGGCATGCTTGGCAAGTCTGCAGGAAACACATCCGGAAAATCACGGACCACAAGAACTGAATCAATAGCGGGAATCTCACCACTGAAATCCCTCACAAAAGCCAAATAAAATAAATACCCCTTTTCAACCATACGTTGATCCTTAGGTAAGAAATCACCCTGCTAGGCACATACTCAGAAGAACCTCTCCACTCAACCCTCAGAAATCCTGTCATAGCTAAGGTCACGGTCTTAGCGTGACAATCAAGAACAACATGACACGGCGTTAGCCAATCCATGCCCAATATCACATTAAAATCAACAATGCTGAGTAACAATAGGTCCACTCAGGTCTCCAGACCCCCAACAGATATCACACATGACCGATACACATGGTCCACAATAATAGTATCGCCCATCGGAGTCGACATATGAACCAATACAACTAGAGACTCACTGGGCATATCCAGAAGATGGGAAAAATATGAAGAAACATCGGAATACGTAGACCCAGGGTCAAATATAGCTAAAGCATCTTGGTGACAGGCTAAGACAATACTTGTGATCACTGCATCGGAGACCATACCATCTAGCATGGCTGGAAGTGCATAGATACGTGCCTGGCCTCCACCTGCACGACCTCCCCCTCTAGGGCAGCCCCTGGCGGTTTGGGCCTCACCCCTAGCTGGCTGGGCGGGTGGTGAAGTAACTGGAGCCAAAGTCGAGGGCTGGCCCCTTTTTTGAGAAGAACTAACAAAACGACGGGGACACTGCCTCCATCTGTGCCCAAACTCTCTGCACTCGAAAGAACTCCCTGGAGCTGGAGACGGGGACTGAAAGAAACCCCTGGCACCACTAGAAGATACATGCATAGAGGAACCCTGAACTGATGGTGCTCGAGATGCACTCTGGGCTGGAAGGGCACTGAACAAAAAATGGACCGGCTGAGAACTGCAGGGACCATGCCCCGGAGATGCACCACTATAGGCTAGGCGGACTGGCTGAGGAGGCCTGAATGAACGGCCTCTACCATGTTGAAATTGTCCTCTGGAAGGAGCACCACTAGAAATAACAGATCCACGAGGCCTCTTGGCCTCCCTCCCCTCCCGCTCCCGGCGGTGAACTAACTCAATATCCCGAGCAATATCAACAACCTGCTCGAAGGTAGCACCTGATACCCTCTCCCTAGTTATCAAAAGGCAGAGCAGATAAGTGAGTCCATCCACGAAACTCCTAATCCTCTCCCTATCAGTAGGGACCAACTCGTTGGCATGACAAGCCAACTCTGAAAACCGCATCTCATACTGCTTCATTGATAGTTCACCCTGATGCAGCTGGTCAAACTGTCGGCGCTGCTCCTCCCTGTGAGACTGGGGAACATGCTTCTCCAAGAAGAAAGTGGAGAAATGCTGCCAGGTGAGGGGTGCTGCACCAACAGGCCTACGCCTCTCGAAGGAGCCCCACCAAGTAAAAGCAGCCCCAGAAAACTGAAAAGTAGCAAACGAGACCCCACTGGTCTCCAGAATCCCAGTAGTACGAAGCATCCTCTGACACTTATCCAGAAAACCGTGGGCATCCTCGCCCTCAGCACCACTAAATGTTGGAGGCTGAAGCCTACTAAATCTCTCCAGCCTACGTTGCTCATCATCTGGCGTAGCTGGAACCACGAAGTCCTGAACTGGAGCAACCGGCTGGGCTAGAGCTTCCCCCGGTGTCTGAAGGCCCTGAGTAACCTGCTCAGGTGTCCGGGCAGCTGGAGTCTGAGTGCCTCCCCCAGCCTCAGAAGTAGCAGCAGTAGTAGATACAACAACTAACTAGGCAAGGCTAGTACATACCGTCAAGATCTGAGCCAGGGTCTCCTGAAGACCCAGAATAACAATGGGCACTGCCGGTGCCTGAGCGTGTCCCGCTGGAATATCTGCGGCGGGGACCTGATCCTGTATGGTAGGGGGACCCTCTGGTGCTATCCCGGCTGCTGCACGGGATGGTCCCATACCTCTACCATGACCTCGACCGTGGCCTCGCCCTCTCGCGGGTCTAGCTGGTGTCTCGTCACCCTAATCGGTAGCGCGAGTCCTCACCATCTATGAGAGAATGAAAAAAACAGAAGTTTAGATTTCCATAATCAAAAAAATGGCACGACAAAATTCAAGAAAATGAGATTTTTCCTAAGGGTTCTGCAGCCTCTCGAAATAAGTACAGATGTCTTCGTACCGATCTGCAAGACTCTACTAAACCTGCTCATAACTGTTGAGTCCTATGTAACCTAGGCTTTGATACCAACTTGTCACGACCCCAAAATCCTAAGCCGATCGTGATGGCGCCTATCATGGAACTAGGCTAGCCAATAATCGCATACTGACATAATATTTTTCATAATTTCAACAAAACAAACCAAATAAATAATCTAACTACTACCCCCAATATCTGGAGACAACACGTCATGAACATCTAGAGTAGTACAAAACAACCCTACCGTGGACGCTGAACAACTACCTCGAAGTTCCAACTCCGGCTCCACAAGAAGGAAGAAAACTAGCACTCGGTACCAGCATCTGTATCTGCACACAGGGGTACAAGGAGTAATATGAGTACGCCAACTCAGTAGTAAAGAAACTAAATCAAGTCTGAGCAGTAAGAAACACATAAGATCAAATCATCAATTCACAATAAGCAGTCTTTCTTTCCAACAGTGTATACATTAAATCAACACGCTTTAAAAGCCTTCAATAAAAATCCTTTAAAAAGTTTGATTTCCAAAATTTTTAGAAAAATACCCAATAGTGTAAGAAAAAAATGAAAAAAGTCGTAAATAACCACTCGGGCCAAAACATGTATCATAAACAGCCCCTCGGGCAAATCATCACTCAGCATCAGTCGCTCAGCATGCCTCACAATCACTCAGTATCAGCCCCTCGGGAGTCCTCACTGTCACTCATGCCTCCCAATCACTCGTCACTTTGCACTCGACACTCGGCACTCAGTAGGTACCTACACTCACTAGGGGTGTGTACAGACTCCGGAGGGACTCCTTCATCCCAAGCGCTAATATCAAGCCACCTCGTGGCATATCATATCCTCACAATCAGGCCCTCAGGCTCACTCAGTGAGGAACTCTAAAAAAAAACCACTCGGGCTGTTAGTAAAACGGGGTACTCGACCCAAAATCATCATTTTATATCTCAAAATAGTGTAAATAAGGTTGAGTTTCGAAATAAGTTAAACATAACATGACTGAGTGTAAATCATAAGTCAACATAATGAAGAGTAGCAGTAAAAGCCCCCAAAGGGGTCTAAACAGGTCGGCACAAGGCCACAAACATGGCTTACAACCCAAATATAACAATAGTCTGAACACACGATTTAACATATGATCTGAAAGTAAATACGCAACTCAATAGTTGCCACGGGAAGGACCAAGTCCAAATCCCCAATCAGTACATGCCACACACTCGTCATCCAGCATGTGCGCCACTCCAAAAATAGTGAGAAAATACGAAGTCTGGGGTGTCATACCCTCAGGACAAGATTTATAGTCATTACTTACCTCAAACCGGCCCAAATACTAATCCGCGATGCTCTTGCCTCTCGAATCAGCTCCCAAATGCTCCGAGTCTATCAAAGTCAGATTAATATCATCAAAATATGCTAGGGATACGAAACCCATTCAAAAATTATCAAAATTAGGAACAATTCCCGAAATTGGCCAAACCCGACCCCCAGGCCCACATCTCGGAATTCTATAAAAATTGCATCACAATAATCCTCATCCTTTCCTGAATCTATACATATAAAATGCATCGAAATCCGACTATAATTGACCCCTCAACTCCTCAGTTAAAGTCTCAAATTATCCAAGCCCTAAACCCCCAATTTATACATTAAATTCCACTAATTCCATGCTTAATCCTTCAAATATCAACATAGGATCGAGTTTTTAGTCCAAGAAACTTACCTCCACGGAAATCCCTCGAAATCCCTCTTCAATTTGCTCCCAAAAGCCTCAACCCACATGAAAAATATGATGAAAGTGCCTAAAATTCGCGAAGGCAAGTATTTATATTTCCTGCCTAGTGAAACCGTATCTGTATCCTTTTCTCCGCACCTGCGGACCCGTACCTGCGGTCCTAGGTGCGCACTTGCAGTGAATCACCCGCACTTGCGGCTTGGTAGGTGCGGTCCAAGTCTCGCACCTGCGATTTTCTCTAGCCTGACCAATTATCGCACCTGAACAAGCCAGCTCGCACCTGCGGCGTCACACCTACGACTACCCTTCCGCAGGTGCAACCACACCAGCAACCTTGAACCAGCAGCTCCTGCAGCTGTGTTTTCCAACTTTAATCCTTCCGATGACTATCTGAAATCAACCCGAGCCCCTCGGGACCCCAAACAAAAACACAATCAAGTCCCATAACCTTATTCAAACTTGGTCGAGAATTCGAAACACCCAAAACAATGTTAAAACACCAAGATCACATCAGATTCAAGCCTATGAACTTAGAGATTTCTAAATTTCACCAATGATGACGAAACCAACCAAAACACGTCCAAATAACCTGAAAATTTTCACACGTGTCCAAAATGACGCTACGAACCTGCTCAAACTTCCGAAATTTCATTTCGATCCCGATAGCTAATTTTCCACTGCCGATCGAAAATCGCCAAAAACTGACTTTCGCCAATTCAAGCCTAGTTCTATATCAGACTTCAAATCCACATTCCGAACACATTCCTAAGTAAAAATTCACCTAACGAAGCTATCTGAGCCATAAAATCTACATTCCGGGGCCGATTACCAATAAGTCAAATCCCAGTTGACTTTTTCAACAATTAAGCCAATTTAAGAGACTAAAAGTCTCAGTTCTCACCACGACCATCCCGAATCCGAACCCGAACCCGAACCAACCAACCCAACACATCATAATTAGGTTAATTAGCACATAATAAAGCTCAAACAGGGGAAACGGGGCTAATCTCACGGAACGACCGGTCGGGTCATTACATCCTTCCCCTCTTAAACAAACGTTCGTCCTCGAACGGGCCTAGAAGCATACCTGGAATCTCAAATAGGTGAGGATATCTGTTCCACACCTTCCGCTCGGTCTCCCAGGTGGCATCCTCTACCGGCTGACCTCTCCACTGAAGTTATATCCTTAGACCTCAACTTTCTAACCTGACGACCCAAAATAGCCACTGGCTCTACCTCATATGACATATCACCATCGAGTTGAGCCGTGCTGAAGTCCAAAACATGAGACGGGTCAGAAATATACTTTCGGAGCATCAAAACATGGAACACCAGATGAATACCCGATAAGCTGTGTGGCAAGGCAAGTCTATAAGCCACCTCTCCAATCCTCTGAAGCACCTCAAATGGCCCAATTAACCGGGGACTTAGCTTTCCCCTCTTCCCGAACCTCATAACACCCTTCATGGGTGATACCTTCAACAGTACCTTCTCTCCCTCCATGAAAGACACATCCCGGACCTTCCGGTCCGCATAACTCTTTTTCCTAGACTGCGCCATACGAAGCCGCTCCTGAATCAACTTCACCTTATCTAACGCACCCTGAACAAAATTTGTGCCCAATAGCCTAGCCTTGCCAGGCTCAGAGTAACCACCAGAGATCTACACCTATTTCCATATAAAGCCTCATATAGAGCCATCTGGATACTCAACTGATTACTATTATTATACGCAAATTTCGCGAGCGGTAGAAACTGGTCCCATGAACCCCCAAAATCAAAGACAAACGCACCCAACATGTCCTCCAGAATCTAAATAGTACTCTCCGACTGCCCGTCGGTCTGAGGGTGAAATGTTGTGCTCAACTCAATCTGAATTCCCAACTCTCTCTACAAGGCCCTCCAAAAGTGAGATGTGAACTGAGTACCTTCGTCGGAAATGATAGAAACCGGAACCCTATGCAATCGGACAATGTCCATGATATAAATCTCCTCTAACCGCTCCGAAGAATAAGTAGTACCAACATGAATGAAAAGCGCGGACTTGGTCAGCCGATCCACAATAACCCATATAGCATCAAACCTCCTCGAAGCACGTGGGAGTCCAAATATAAAGTCCATGGCAATCCCCTCCCATTTCCACTCCGGAATATCTAATCTCTGAAGTAATCCACCTGGTCTCTAGTTCTCATACGATAACTTGCTGACTGTTGAGACACCGATCCACGAACTAAAAAATATCCCTCTTCATCCGCCTCCACCAATAATGTTGTCTCAGATCCTGATACATCTTCACGTTACCCGGATGGATAGAATACCGCGAGGTATGGGCCTCTGCTAGAATCAACTCTTGAAGCCCATCCACATTGGGCACGCAAATCTGGCCCTGCATCCTCATGACCCAATCATCACCGATAACCACATCCCTGGCATCACCCCGACGGACCCTATCCTGAAGAACGGGCAAGTGTAGGTCATCATACTAACGTGCTCTAAACTGATCATAAAGAGAAGACCTGGAGGCTACACAAGCCATTACTCGTGGGGGCTCTAATAAGTCCAGTCTCACCAACTGACCCGCTAAAGCCTGAACATCCCGTGCTAAAGGTCGCTCTGCGGCTGGAAGGTAGCCTAGACTCCCCAAACTCTCTGCTCTGCGACTAAGGGCATCGGCCACTACATTGGCCTTCCCCGGATGATAAAGAATAGTGAGGTCATAATCCTTGAGAAGCTCCAACCACCTCCTCCGACGCAAATTCAGATACTTCCTCTTAAGCAGATACTGCAAATTATGGTGATCAGTGAAAACCTCACAATGCACTCCATGCAAATAATGACGCCAAATCTTCAAGGCGTAGACAATGGCTGCTAGCTCAAGATCGTGCATTCGATAATTCTTCTCGTGCACCTTCAACTTTCTGGACGCGTAGGAAATCACCCTACCGTCCTGCATCAATACTGCTCCAAGGCCAACACCTGAGATGTAGTCAAAGCTGACTTGAGCTTCCGAAAGCTCTCCTCACACTCCTCAGTCCACCTGAACTGAGCACCCTTCTTGGTCAGTCTGGTCATAGGTGCTGCAATAGATGAAAATCCCTCTACAAAACGGTGATAGTACTCTGCCAAACAGGGGAAAATACGGATCTCGGTAGTTGATGACGGTCTAGGCAAGCTTTGTACCACCTCTATCTTCTTCGGATCAACCTAAATACCCTCACTGGAAAACACGTGCCCCAAGAGAGCTACTGAATCGAGCCAGAACTCACACTTCAAAAATTTTGCATAAACCTTTTCTCCCTGAGAGTCTGAAGCACAGTCCTCAAATGTTGCTCATAATCCTCCCGAGATTGGGAATATTCCAAGCTATCGTCAATAAACACGATGATGAAGGAGTCAGGATAAGGCCGGAACACACTGTGCATCAAGTGCATAAAGGCCGCTAGGGCATTTGTCAACCCGAATGACATAACCAGAAACTCATAGTGACCATATCTAGTCCTGAAGGCAGTCTTCGGGATGTCGGGCCACCGAATCTTCATTTAGTGATAGCTAGAACGCAAGTCAATCTTGGAAAATACCCTAGCACTCTGCAACTGATCAAAAAAATTATCTATACGAGGCAAGGGATACCAGTTCTTCACCGTAATCTTGTTCAGCTACCGATAATCAATACACATACACATAGAACCACCCTTCTTCTTCACAAACAACACCGGAGCACCCCAATGTGAAACAGTAGGCCTAATGAACCCCTTATCTAAGAGTTCCTGAAGCTACTCCTTTAGTTCCTTCAACTCCGCTTGAGCCATACGATAAGGTGGAATAGAGATAGGCTGAGTGCCTGGCACCAGGCTAATACCAAAATCAATGTCCCTGTCAGGTGGCATGCCTGGAAAGTCTGCAGGAAACATGTCTGAAAAATCACGGACCACAGGAACTGAATCAATAGCGAGAGTCTCACCACTGACATCCCTCGCAAAAGCCAAATACGATAAACACCCCTTTTCAACCATACGCTAAGCCTTCATGTAAGAAATCACCCTGCAAGGCACATACTCAGAAGAACCTCTCCACTCAACCCTCGGAAATCCTGGCATAGCTAAGGTCACGGTCTTAGCATGACAATGAAGAACAACATGACATGGAGATAGCCAATCCATGCCCAATATATCACACATGACTGATGCACACGGTCCACAATAATAGTATCGCCCACCGGAGTCGACACATGAACCGATGCAACTAGAGACTCACGGGGCATATCCAGAAGATGGGAAAAATATGAAGAAACATAGGAATACGTAGAACCAGGGTCAAATAAATCCAAAGCATCTCGGGAATAGACTAAGACAATACCTGTGATCACTACATCGGAGACCATAGCATCTGGCCTGGCTGGAAGTGCATAGATACGAGCCTGGCCTCCACCTGCACGACCTCCCCCTCTAGGGCGGCCCCTGGCGGCCTGGCTGGGCGGGTGGTAAAGTAATTGGAGACGAAGTCGAGGGCTGGCCCCTTTGCTGAGAAGAAACACCAAAACGACGGGTACACTGCCTCCATATGTGCCCAAACTCTCCGCACTCGAAACAACTCCCTGGAGCTGGAGCCGGGGATCGAAAGAAACCCCTGGCACCAGAATGGCCACTAGAAGAATCATGCATAAAGGAACCCTGAACTGATGGTGCTCGAGATGCACTCTGGGCTGGAAGGGCACTGAACAAAAAATGGACCGGCTGAAAACTGCAGGGACCATGCCCCAGAGATGCACCACTATAGGCTAGGCGGACTGGCTGAGGAGGCCTAAATGAACGGCCTCTACCATGCTGAAACTGTCCTCTGGAAGGAGCACCACTAGAACTACTAGATCCACGAGGCCTCTTGGCCTCCCTCTGCTCCCGCTCCTGGCGGCGAACTGACTCAATATCTTGAGCAATATCAACAACCTGCTCGAAGGTAGCACCTGATACCCTCTCCCTAGTCATCAAAAGGCAGAGCTGATAAGTAAGGCCATCCACGAACCTCCTAATCCTCTCCCTATCAGTAGGGACCAACTCGGTGGCATGACGAACCAACTTTGAAAACCGCATCTCATACTGCATCGCTGATAAGTCCCCTTGACGCAGCTGCTCAAACTGCCAGCGCTGCTCCTCCCTGTGACACTGGGGAACATACTTCTCAATGAAGATAGTGGAGAACTGCCGCCAGGTGAGGGGTGTTGCACCAACAGGACTACGCCTCTCCAAGGACTCCCACTAAGTAAAAGCATCCCCAGAAAACTGAAAAGTAGCAAACGAGACCCCACTGGTCTCCAAAATCCCAATAGTACGAAACATCCTCTAACACTTATCTAGAAAACCCTGGGCATCCTCGCCCTCAGCAGCACTGAATGTCGGAGGCTGAATCCTACTAAATCTCTTCATCCTACGCTATCATCTGGCATAGTTGGAACCACGAAGTCCTGAACTGGAGCAATCGGCTGGGCTGAGGCTGCCTCCGGTGTCTGAAGGCCCTGAGTAACCTGCTCAGGTGTCCAGGCGGCTGGAGTCTGAGTGCCTCCCCTGGCCTGAGAAGTAGCAGCAGTAGTAGATACATCAATTGCCTGGGCAAGGCTAGTACATACTATCAAGATCTGAGCCACGGTCTCCTGAAGACCCGGAATAATAATGAGCACTGCCGGTGCCTGAGCCTGTCCCGGTGGAATATCTGCATCGGGGACCTGATCCTGAATGGTAGGGGGACCTTCTGGTGCTACCCCGGCTGCTGCACGGGCTGGTCCCCTACCTCTACCACAGCCTCGACCTCTCGTTGGTCTTGCTGGTGTCTTGTACCCCTGATCGGTAGCGCGAGTACTCACCATCTGTGAGAGAATGAAACAATAGAAGTTTAGATTTCCAGAATCAACAAAATGGCACGACAAAATTCAAGAAAATGAGATTTTTCCTAAGAGTTTTGCAACCTCTCGAAGATAAGTGCAGGCGTCTCCGTACCGATCTGCAAGACTCTACTAAACCTGCTCATGACCGTTGAGTCCTATGTAACCTAGGCTCTGATACCAACTTGTCACGACCCCAAAATCCTAAGCCGGCCGTGATGGCGCCTATCATGGAACTAGGCTAGCCAACAATCGCATACTCACATAATATTTTTCATAATTTCAACAAAACAAACCAAATAAATAATCTAACTAGTACCCCCAAAAATCTGGAGACAACACGTCATGAGCATCTACGAATAGTACAAAATAACCCTACTGTCATAATACATCAAGTCTCGGAACAAGGAACTAAATACCAAATAAGAAATGGGAAAAAGAGACGTGTGGCTTCTTAACTGCTACCTCGAAGTCCCAACTCCCGCTCCACAAGAAGGAAGAAAACTAGCGCTCGGTACCAGCACCTGTATCTGCACACAAGGGTGCAGGGAGTAATGTGAGTACGCCAACTCAGTAGTAAACAAAATAAATCAAGTCTGAGCAATAAAAATCACATAGGATCAAATCATCAATTCACAATAAGCACAACCTTTCTTTTCAACAGTGTATACATTAAATCAACACGCTTTAAAAGCCAACTTCAGTAAAAATCCTTTGAAAAGTGTGATTTCCAAAAATTTCAAAAAAAAACCCTATAGTTTAGAAAAAAATGAAATAAGTCGTAAATAGCCACTCGAGCCAAAACATGAATCATAAACCGCCCCTCGGGAAAATCATCACTCAGAATTAGTCGCTCAGCATGCCTCAAAATCACTCAGTATCAGCCCCTCGGGCATCCTCACTATCACTTATGCCTCCCAATCACTCGTCACTCGGCACTCGGCACTCGCACTCAGTAGGTACCTGCGCTCTCTAGGGGTGTATACATTCTCTGGAGGAGCTTTTTCAGCCCAAGCGCTAATATCAAGTCACTTCGTGACATATCATATCCTCACAATCAGGCCCTCGGCCTCACTCAGTCAGGAACTCTAAAGAAAAAACCACTCGGGCTGTTAGTAAAACGGGGTACTCAACCCAAAATCATCATTTTATATCTCAAAATAGTGTAAATAAGGCTGAGTTTCGAAATCAGTTAAACATAACATGACTGAGTGTAAATCATAAGTCAACACAGTGAAGAATAGCAGTAAAATCCCCCAAAGGGGACAGGTCGGCATAAGGCCCTAAACATGGCTTACAGCCCAAATATAACAATAGTCTGAAAACACGATTTAACATATGATTTGAAAGTAAATACGCAACTCAATAGTTGCCACGGGAAGGACCAAGTCCAAATCCCCAATCAGTGCACGCCACACACTCGTCATCCAGCATGTGCGCCACTCCAAAAATAATGAGAAAATACGATGTCCGGGGTGTCATATCCTCAGGGTAAGCTTTACAGTCATTACTTACTTCAAACCGGCCCAAATACTAATCCGCGATGTTCTTGCCTCTCAAATCGGCTCCCAAATTCTCCGAGTCTATCAAAGCCAAATTATTATCATCAAAATATGCTAGGGATACGAAACCCATTCAAAAATTATCAAAATTAGGCACAATTCCCGAAATTGGTCAAACCCAACCCCCCGACCCACGTCTTGGAATTCTATATAAATCGCATCACTAGAATCCTCATCCTTTCCCGAGTCTATACATATAAAATGCATCAAAATCCGACCACAATTGACCCCTCAACTCCTCAATTAAAGTCTCAAATTATCCAAGTCCTAAACTCCCAATTTATACCATTAAATTCCACTAATTCCATGCTTAATCCGTCAAATATCAACACAGGTGTCACGCCCCAAAATCGATTGACCAGACCAGCGCCTAACCGGATGAACCCGATCAAGAGGACCTGGATTGCCTTTCCTACCCAACGCATTTCCCCGTGTTCATAACATACATTTATAACTGAAATAGCAAAATAGAATCAAAGCATGCGTTTACAACATAAGTCAAATCTCCTCTTTTAACATTTTCAACATTTAATCTTCCCAAAACATGCATTCTAAAATACAACACTCCCGATACGGGATCGTGATTACAAACGAGTACGAAAACTACCCCAAATACATATATACAACCCACATAATGTCTACGGAGCCTCTAAAGATACGGAGAAGAGTATATAGACTTGCCGGCAACAAGGCCCGGCTATACCTTAAAGGAACAAAATATACAAAAGAAGATGGCATAGACTACGCACGACCCCGAAAGGAAGTGGGGCTCACCAAAACTGCTGAGGAGAGGAAAGGAAGGCACCACTATCAGTGGACCGAGCTACCTGCTATTGAACCACCTACATCCATATAAATTATGTAGCGCCCCCCGGCAAAAGGGACGTTAGTACCATGGAATAGTACTAGTATGTACGAACAAGCTTTACTCTAAATAAAATCAAACAATACACATATAGGAGGCAGTCAAAGAAACCAAACAATTACTGCACAGAGATACAGAAAACACAAATGAGAGTTCCACAGTTTCTTATTTCAGTCGTTCTCCTGTTGCGGCACGCAACCCGATCCCACCTTACAATCATATTCCACCCTTGTTACTTCTGCTGCGGCGTGCAACCCGATCCCATCTTACAATCACATTACACCCTTATTACTTCGGTTGCATCGTGCAACCCGATCACATCTTACAATCACATTACACCCTTATTACTTCTGTTGCGGCGTGCAACCCGATCCCACCTTACAATTCTGTTGCGGCGTGCAACCCGATCCCACCGTATGATTCTGTTGCAGCGTGAAACCCGATCCCACCCTCCAATCATATTTTATAGCAACATCAACCAATCAATTCAATCACATGGATTTGATTCATAACAACCAAGTAACCATGTTAAATTAAAGCCATAGTAATCTTTACCAAACAGTGAGTCATATACGGCATACCATCAACATATAGTTCAATTAGATAAATCCACATTTCCTTTCCATTACTTGCTACACAGCATTTAGCACTTACATATATTTAACAATTTGATTCGTTATCATTTCTTTCATTTTGCAGCACATCCTCTCATACCGATGTATTCAAATTTAACGAGCTTTGCACATGATAGAATAAACACAAAGTATCACCTTTTCACAATATCATATAACATGGTGTCATGGTAATCAATTAGGATAATCAGAGAACAAAATCTTACGCCTCAACACATTAGAACAATCGATTCACATATGCATAAGCCAGAAACTCATATCTAATGCTCGGACACCAACAAGGTGACTCTACAAGGATTAAAGTTAGCCATACATACCTCGAGTCGAAAATTCCCCTTTAATAAATATTCTCAACCCACCGGAACTTCTATCGCATCCAATCTAATTTACAAGATGCCATGTTTAGACTTAGAATTAGAAATCATGAACTCATTTGGGCATTTTATCAAACAATATGTGATCCTTTAGATTAACTAGCACCTTTTTAATGAAAGATTGCCCTAGCTTACTTCCCTTTGATAGATTATGGTAGATTATTCACATGCATGCAAGGTCTTGACTCTCATCTTCAGGAACCAACCTATGTGTTCTATTTTTAACCAAAACCTGAGAATTGAATGGAAATGGGGTGGGGACTTACCTCTTATGGTGAAGAAGTTGAAGATTACTCTATAATTTCTGGGTCTGAGTAGAGATGATGGACCAATTTGGGGAAGATGAGGACTTCTCTCACTATAACCCACTCTCACTTCTCTCTATTTTGTTCAGATAGTCTTTTTAAAAATGAAGGGGAGGGGTGTTTTATTAAACTGGGGGTCGGGTTTTAAAATTAGAAATTAGAAGCCCCGAAGCAGGTATGCGGTCAGGAATGTGATTGCATTCCTCTTATGCAGTCCGCATACCTGTCGCATAAATGGCCTTCAGATGGTCCAAAAAGGAAAGCAGACTGCCCAGGTATGCGACCATTATGCGGTCCGTATACCTGTTTCGCATAACTCCCTCCGCAAAAATAGAGGTGCAAGAATGCGACAACTATGCGGCCCACATTCGTGAAATATGATCGCATTATGGGCCGCATAGTTGTCCTCAAAATGGACAGCAACTGTCCAGGTATGTGACCACTATGCGGTCCGTATACCTGATCTGCGATCGCATAGCAGACCGCAGACCCACGCAATTCTGAAAAATTTTATATTTTAAGTCCTGGGGTACTTTTCACTCCACAAGGGTCCGTTTTAAGAATTTCTACAGTTATAACCACATGGGGACCCATTCGGGCATTGTTTTTAGACTTGAAATTTTACGGGTCTTTACAATAGGATCGAGTTTTTAGTCCAAGAAACTTACCTCCACGGAAATCCCTTGAAATCCCTCTTCAATTTGCTCCCAAAAGACTCAACCCGCATGAAAAATATGATGAAAGTGCCTAAAATTCAAAAAGGCAAATATTTATACTTCCTGCCCAACGAAATCGCATCTGCGGCCTTTTCACTGCACCTGCAGTCCCAGGTGCGCACCTGCGGAGAATCACTTAAACCCCAATTCTCGCACTTGCGGCTTCGCAGGTGCGGTCCAAGTCTCGCACCTGCGACTTTCTCCAGCCTGACCAATTATCGCACCTGCAGCTACCCTTCCGCAGGTGCGGCCACACTAGAAACCTGGCACCAACAGCTCCTTCAGCTGCATTTTCCAACTTTAATCCTTCCGATGACTATCTGAAATCAACCCGAGCCCTTGGGACCCCAACCAAAAACACAAAAAAGTCCCATAACCTTATTCAAACTTTGTCGATCCTTCAAAACACCTAAAACAACGCTAAAACACCAAGATCACATCGGATTCAAGCCTATGAACTTAGAGATTTCTAAATTTCGCCAATGATGCCGAAACCAACCAAAACACGTCTGAATGACCTGAAAATTTGCACACAAGTCCAAAATGACGCAACAAACCTGCTCAAACTTCCGGAATTCCATTTCGACCCCAATAGCTAATTTTCCACTACCGACCGGAAATTGCCAAAACCTGATTTTCGCCAATTCAAGCCTAATTCTACACCGGACTTCAAAACCACATTCCGAACAAACTCCTAAGTCCCAAATCACCTAAGTAAGCTATCTGAGCCATAAAATCTACATTCCGAGGCTATTTACCAATAAGTCAACTCTCAGCTGACTTTTACAACTATTAAGTCAATTTAATAGACTAAGTGTCTTTGTTCTCACCATGACCACCCTGAACCCGAACTAACCGACCCAACACATCATAATTAGGTTAACTAGCACATAACAAAACTGAAACAGGGGAAATGGGGCTAATCTCACGGAATGACCGGCCGGGTCGTTACAGCATCCCATACTTTGAACACATTCTCAAATAGTAAGATATCATATCAAGAGCATTTGGAATACATATTGAAAATATATCTTTTGACACAAGGTTTATTCGGAATAATCAATTATAATAACAATTAGGGACTTACAAGGAAATTATGGGGTTCAATTCTAAGAGAAGAGTTTAGCCAACATAGATCAAATCCGCCCCTTAATGATACTACAACGATCCACTACACTAAGAAACTTAAATCTACAATAACAACATCCAATGGGACCAATATTAGTAACAAATTCCATAGTTTAGGCCACACTTTATCAAACACCTACTAGCAATAAATTTCTACATTTCTTATGGATAGAATTAGTTCATCTAACTACCACCATTTACCAACAATTTATACCACCATAATTCTTAAACAATTTATAACTTCCAGCATCACATGCATGATCATCCATCCACACACAACCAACAAAATTCCATCAAATAATCATCTTTCGATCTCTAAAATGGTTATATATTTAAATTGGGAACCTATGGCTTCCAATCACCATCCCATGAGTTTCAATACTTAATTCATACTCATATTCCCATAAATAAATCCATGCATGTAAGTCTAAAGGTGTAGGATTACCTTTTGGAATAAATCTTGCAAATCTCTCCTTTGAGTTCTTGAAGCGATTTCTTGAAAATCTAAGAATTTCATGGTGGATTGAGTTAGTTCTAGTGTGGAAATGATAGGATTCACACCAAGATAAAGGGGGATTTCTTACCTTGAAAATGGGAGGAGTTGGGGGTCTTGAGAGAGTGGAGGAAAGCTCCAAAATTTGTCCAAATGAAATGGGAAAAATGAGACCACAAAATGACTCAAAAGGACCTAAAGCTGAGGCGCAGTCTGGTGAAGTGAGCCTCACTTCGCTGTCCATAACATAAAAGGGAAGACAGGATTTGCGCCCGGTCTGGCGAAGTGAGCGTTGCTTCATTGTCCGCCAAAATAACTAGGTGGTCTAACTTTTGTAATTTGATCATAACTTTTAGTAATGTCCAAATGACAAACGACTTGATGCATTAGAAACTAGACTCAAATGGATACGCTTTAGGGGAAAAATTCATGGAAAACACCTTTATAATATGAGAGCTATACCCATTCAAAGTCAAATGTAGATAAAAAATTTAGACATCTTTTTCACCTAATATATCCAACTCGTTCCAAGTAAATTTTTCGTACTTACAAACCTCCTTAATATGTTCCAATACAATTTTCATGGAAAAATAATGTGGGTCCATCCCATAGGTCTCCTTTAGTAATCAAAAAAAATATTATTCCCAATCATCGTTGGTGTGTCGCTCCCCCTTTTTTCCCCTCCTTTCGGATTGGTCAGGGTTTTTGACATTATTGGGACAACTTGCTTCCTTTTGGGAAAAGAGGTATAAGGAGTTCGAAGAGTCGCCACCTAATGAATTAAGTTGCGTTAGGGCACCTATTACGGGTCATTTATAACACTAATTATATAACCGGAGATTGGGTAAGGGCTTGAAGTTACTTCAAGGGGAAGATGTTAGGCACCCCTTAAAGTCCACAACTGTGGGTCCTGGCCAAACCTATTTCATGAATTATTCAAGAAGCAAGTAGACAGTCTAAGCACACATATGTAAACAAATAAAGGTCTTAACAGATGAGCAGTCTGGCACACATATGTAAAGGATAAGAGAGGTCCTAAGTTGTTTATCCTATAGGATCACATTTGTGCAATGCCCGGTAATCACTTCTCAATGAGAGGCTACACGTTGCATTAGCGCACATGTCATCGTATCCTTTTCTACCCATTATCCCACCCATTATCGGTCATTAAGCGGGTTTTATTTAACGAGCTCTAAGTCTGGGCAGTTCTAGACAACCCCCTAAGGTGCTAAAAGGGAAAATTCTAGGCGACATGCAAGAACAAGTAGGACTAGCAGATAAGTGACAGGAGCAGTCAAAAAAGCTCAGATTCACCTCCACACATAATGCAAATAAACAGCACGTCTCAAACACAGACAAAGGCAGTTTTATTAGAAAAAGGATCCTAAGACAGGATATCTAAATGACATCAATGCACAGGAATATGCAACATTGTTTCATACAAACTTTAACGACAGGGACCTAATCAGTTGACCTACTGATTTTAAACCCGTTAGTGTCACGACCCCAAATCCTAAGCCGGCCGTAATGGCGCCTATCATGGAACTAGGCTAGCCAACCATTTCAGATTATCAATATATCCCATAACTTCCCCAAAATTTAGCAGATCTTAAAAATATCAGAAAGAGATAAAACAAAATGCACACTTCCACAAAACCTGGAGTCAACTGTCATGAGCATCTAAGACTGAAAATACAATGTATAACAATGTCTTGCTACAACCAAGTTTGAGGTACAAAAGACCAAAAGAAACTATAATCAAAGGGAAGGAAAGGAGATGAGCTGGGGACGCTGAGCAGCTACCTCAATCCTCGGACAACTCCAAGCTCGTCCGGTAATCAACTAGCGAGATGGTCCGGTACTCGGATCTGCACACAGAGGTGCAGGGAGTAACGTGAGTACGCCAACTCAGTAAGTAATCAATGTAACTAAAAACTTGAGTGTACTGACGAGCATTTAAATCATGTAAATCCATATAATGAATAACAGTGGAAATGAATAAATCAAGTTAGAAATCTACAATTCGGAATATTTCGTAAAAACTCCGGTTTCCATTTAAAAATTTCGTAGGAAACGTTTATCCAACATTTATTATCAGAGGCTCAGTGTAAAGAAGAGTGGAAAACAACATTTTCATAAAATATAAGCCCCTCGGGCACAATATCACTCACAAAAAAGCCTTTCGGTCACTCGTGACTCCACTATCAGTATCTCATGCTCTCACTTAACACTCGTACTCAGCAAATACCATGAACACACACAACTGTTGCGGCGGGAAACCCACTCCACTACATTTATACATACATATATATATTTATACTGCTGCGACATGAAACCCGATCCATATATAACATATATTGTCGGGGCGTGCAGCCCGGTCCATATAATAGTCGACTGCGCTCATTGGGGGTGTACAGACTCCTGGAGGGGCTCCTTCAGCCCAAGCACTATATCCGTTGCGGCGTGCATCCCGATCCGTATATATATAATCTATATTGTTGCGGCGTGTAGCCCGACCCACATATAATATATAACATATATATTGTTGCGGCGTGCAGCCCGATCCATGCTATCCTCACATGCTCGGCTCTCGGCCTGACACAGTCACCCTCACAAGCCACTTGGGCTATTTATCTCAACTCACGGGACTCAGCCCCAAATACTTTTCAGGGTTTTCAAAGCAGTGTGATAACAGTGAAAATAACAACAAGTAGGAAACATGACTTAGTTCGCAATTTACTAACAAGATAGCAGTAGAATAGTGTAAAAATACCCNCCCCCCCCCCCCCCCGAAGGTCAAAACAAGTCGGCACAAGGCCCCAAACATGGCTCACAGCCCATAACCAGTATAAACTTCTAAAAGACAGGATGTCGTAAGGTTTCAAATCGAATACGCGGGCTAATAGTCGCTACGAGACGGACCAAGTCACAATCCCTATCGGTGCACGCCCCCACGCTCGTCACCTAGCGTGTGCGTCACCTCATTTATCAACACAATATCAATAACGGGGTTTCATACCCTAAGGTTTAGAGTTACAATCGTGACTTACCTCGAAACTGCCCAAAAGCTACTCCGCGATGCGCTTGCCCCTCTAATTGGCTCCCAAATTCTCCGAATCGAAACAAAATCAGATTAACATCATCAATACACGCTAACGGAACAAAACCTAATCGAAATATATAAATTTTTAACACAATTCTCGCAATTCGGCCAAAATCGAGCCCCGGGCCCACGTCTCAGAATTCAATAAAATTTACATCACTAGAATCCTCATCCACTCATGATTCTATACATACCAAGAACACCACAATCGGATCACAATTGCCTACCCAAATCGCCAAAAGAATTTTCCAAACCTCCTCCCATTTTTCCAAACCTTTTCTACTTAAATCCTTCAAATTACAAGCCTAATCCGAACAAAATAGCATAGAAACGAGTTATATAGCCCGGGAACTTACCTCCACTGAAGACCCTCGAACACCTTCTTCAATTTGCTCTCAAATAAGCTCCACCCGCATGCAACAATAGAAGAATAACCAAAATTTCGCGGAGGCATTCTTTTATACTGTTCTGCCCAGTTAATCTGCACCTGCGGTCCCAGGTGCGCATCTGCGAAAACCCACTAACATTCCTTTTTCTCGCACCTGCAGTCCATTTTTCGCACCTGCGGCTTCGGAGGTGCGGCCAATTCTTTGCACCTGCGGACTCCTCCTGCCTAGCTTCTTTTTGCACCTGCGCATGGACCTTCGCACCTGCGGCTTCCCATCCGCAAGTGCGGCCACACCAGCAGCTTAACACCAGCAGCTATTTGCTGCAAATTTCCCAAGTTCAAACCTCCGCCAACCATCCGAAATCAATCCTGAGCCCCTCGGGGCTCCAACCAAACATACCAACACACCCCATAGCATCATTCAAACTTAGTGGATCCTTCGAAAAACCAAAAACTACACGAAAACACCAAAATTACATCAAATTCAAGCCTATGAACTCTGAAACTTCTAAATTTCGCCAATGTTGCCGAAACCAACCAAAACACATCCGATTGACCTGAAAATGCGCATACATATCCAAAATGACATTACGAACCTGCTCCAACTTCCGGAATTCCATTCCGACCCCGATAGCCTATTTTCCACTGCCGACCGAAAATCGCCAAAAACTAACTTTCACCAATTCAAGCCTAATTCTACACAGGACATCGAAACTTCATTCCGAACACACTCCTAAGTCCAAAATAACCTAACGAAGCTATCCGAGCCATAAAATCTGCATTCCATGGTCGTTTACCAATAAGTCAAATCTCAGTTGACTTTTTTAACTATTAAGCTAATTTAAGAGATTAAGTGTCTCTGTTCTTACCACGACCACTCGAACCCAAACCATCCAACTCAACACAACATAAACAGGCTAAGCAACATATGATAAAGCAGAAATGGGGGAAATGGGGCTAATCTCACGAAACAACCGCCCGGGTTGAACCGTGATGTAGTCTAAAACATGAGGTGGGTCACCAACATACTTCTGGAGCATCGAATCATGGAACACCAGATGAATACTCAATAAACTGGGAGGCATGGCAAGTCTATAAGCCACCTCCCCAACCCTTTGAAGCACCTCAAAAGGCCCGATAAACCGGGGACTCAGCTTTCCCCTCTTCCCGAGTCTCATAACACCCTTCATGGGTGATACCTTCAGCAACACCTTATCCCCAACCATGAAAGACACATCTTGGACTTTCCGGTCCGCATAACTCTTCTGCCTAGACTGCGCTGTGCGAAGCCGCTCTTGAATTAACTTCGCTTTACCCAACTCATCCTCAACCAAGTCTGTGTCCAATAACCTAGACTCGCCTGACTCAAACCAACCAACTGGAGATCTGCACCTCCTACCATATAAAGCCTCATACGGATCCATCTGGATACTCGACTGATAACTATTATTATATGGAAACTCCGCGAGTGGCAGAAACTGGGACACATGCACGCAAGATATCCTCCAAAATCTGAATAGTACGCTCCGACTGCCCGTCGGTCTGAGGATGAAACGATGTGCTCAACTCGACCTGAGTACCCAACTCTCTCTGTACGGCTCTCCAAAACTGAGAGGTGAACTGAGTACCTCTGTCAGAAATGATAGAAACTGGAATCCCATGCAATCGGACAATCTCCCTGATATAAATCTCAGCCAACCGCTCCGAAGAATAAGTAGTACCAACAGGTATGAAGTGCGCGGACTTGGTCAGTCGATCCACAATAACCCATATAGCATCAAACCTCCTCGAAGTCCGTGGGAGTCCAACTAAGAAGTCCATGGTTATCTGCTCCCACTTCCACTCCAGAATATCAAATCTCTGAAGCAGTCCACCTGGCCTCTGGCGCTCATACTTGACATGCTCACATTTGAAACACCGATCCACAAACTCAACAATATCTCTCTTCATCCGCCTCCACCAATAATGCTGTCTCAGATCCCCATACATCTTCGCAGCACCCGGATGGATGGAATACCGCGAACTATGGGCCTCAGCTAGAATCAAATCTCGAAGCCCATCCACATTGGGCACGCAAATTCGGCCATGCATCCTCATGACCCCATCATCACCAATAACCACATCCCTGGCATCACTGGGACGGACCCTGTCCTGAGGAACAAGCAAGTGTGGCTCATCATACTGGCGTGCTCTGATCTGATCATAAAGAGAAGACCTGGAGGCTACACAAACCAATACCCGCGGAGGCTCTGATAGAGCCAATCTCACCAATTGACCTGCTAAGGCCTCAATATCAAGTGCTAAAGGTCGCTCTGCTATTGGAAGGTAGGCTAAACCCCCCAAACTCTCCGCTCTGCGACACAAGGCATTGGTCACTACATTGGCCTTCCCCGTATGATATAAGATAGTGAGATCATAATCCTTGAGAAGCTCCAACCACCTCCTCTGACGCAAATTCAAATCCTTCTGCTTAAGCAGATGCTGCAAACCACGGTAATCAGTGAAAATCTCACAATGCACTCCATACAAATAATGATGCCAAATCTTTAAGGCGTGAACAATAGTTGCTAACTCAAGATCGTGCACTGGATAATTCTTCTCGTGCACCTTCAACTGTCTGGACGCATAGGTAATCACCCTACCATCCTGCATCAAATCCGCTCCAAGGCCAACTCTCACGGCATCACAGTAAACTGTATAAGAACCTGAACCCGTAGGCAAAATCAATATCGGAGTTGTGGTCAAAGCTGACTTGAGCTTCTGAAATCTCTTCTCACACTCCTCACTCCACCTGAACTGAGCACCCTTCTGGGTCAGTCTGGTCATAGGTGCTACAATAGATGAAAATCCCTCGACGAAACAGCGATAGTACCCTGCCAAACCAAGGAAACTGCGAATCTCAGTAGCTGATGACGGTCTAGGTCAACTCTGCACTGCCTCTACCTTCTTCGAATCAACCTGAATACCCTCACTGGAAACCACGTTCCCCAAGAACGTTACTGAATCAAGCCAGAACTCACACTTCAAAAATTTTGCATACAATCTCTTCTCTCTCAAGGTCTGAAGCACAACTCTCAAATGTTGCTGATGATCCTCCCCAGATCAGGAATACACCAAGATATCGTCAATGAACACGATGACAAAAGAATCTAGATAAGGCCAAAATACACTGTGCATCAAGTGAATAAAGGTTGTTGGGGCATTGGTCAGCCCGAATGACATAAGCAAAAACTCATAATGACCATATCTAGTCCAGAAAGCACTCTTCGGGATGTCTGGCCGCCGAATCTTCATTTGATGATAGCCGGAATGCAAGTAAATCTTATAAAATATCCTGGCACCCTGCAACTGATCGAACAAGTCATCTATACGAGGCAAGGGATACCGGTTCTTCACCGTAACTCTATTCAACTGCCGATAATCAATACACATACGCATAGAACCATCCTTCTTCTTTACAAACAACACCGGTGCACCCCAGGCACACTAGGCCGAATGAACCCCTTATCTAGGAGTTCCTGAAGTTGCTCCTTTAATTCCTTTAGCTCTGCTGGTGCCATATGATAAGGTGGAATAGAAATAGGCTGAGTTCCTGGCAACAGGTCAATACCAAAATCAATGTCCCTGTCAGGTGGCATGCCTGGCAGGTCTGCAGGAAACACATCCAGAAAGTCACGGACCACAGGAACCGAATCAATAGCGGGAGTATTACCACTGACATCCCTCACAAAAGCCAGATACGATAAATACCCCTTCTCAACCATACGCTGATCCTTCAGGTAGGAAATCACCCTGCTAGGCACATAATCAGAAGAACCTCTTCACTCAACCTTCGGACATCCGGGCATAGCTAAGGTCATGGACTTAGTGTGACAATCATGAACAGCATGACACGGAGATAACCAGTCCATGACCAATATCACATCAAAATCAACCATGCTGAGTAACAGTAGGTCCACTCGGTTCTCCAGACCCCCAATAGATATCACACACGATCGATACACACGGTGCACAATAACACTATCGCCCACCGGAGTCGATACATGAACAGATGTAACTAAAGTCTCACGGGGCATATCCAGAAAATGGGCAAAATATGAAGAAACATAGGAATATGTAGAACTAGGGTCAAATAAAACCAAAGCATCTCGGCAACAGACTGAGACAATACCTGCAATCACTGCATCGGAGGCCATAGCATATGGCCAGGCTGGAAATGCATATATACGGGCCTGACCTCTACCTGCTCGACCTCCCTCTCTAGGGCGGCCTCTAGCTGACTTACTACCAGCCCTGGCTACCTGGGTAGGTGGTGAAGTAACTGGAGCTGAAGCCGAAGGCTGGCCCTCAGCTGAGACGGACCTCCAAGAAGATGAGGACACTGCCTCCTCATATGACCGAACTCTCCAAACTCATAATAGCTTCCTAGAGCTGGAGATTGGGACTGAAATGAACCCCTGGCACCAGAATGGCCACTAGGAGAACCATGCATAGAAGAACCCTGAGTTGATGGTGCTCAGCTGTACTCTAGGCTGGAAGGGCACCGAATGAAGAATGGCCTGGCTGAAAACCGCGAGGGCCATGCCCCGAAGATGCACCACTATAGGTTGGGCGGCCTGACCGAGGAGGCCTGAATGAACGGCCTCTACCATGCTGAAACTACCCCTTGGAAGGAGCACCACTAGAACCACCCGATCTGTGAGGCCTCTTGTCCTCCCTCTCTACCCGCTCCTGGCAGTGAACCGACTCAATATCTCGAGAAATATCAACAACCTACTTGAATGTAGAATCTGATACTCTCTCCCGGGTCATGAAAAGAAGGAGCTGATAAGTAAGGCCATCTATAAACCTCCTAATTCTCTCCCTATCAGTAGGGAACAAATCGGTGGCATGATGATCCAACTCCGAAAACCGCATCTCATACAGCATCACTGATAGCTCTCCCTGACGCAGCTACTAAAAAAGCATGTGTTGCTCCTCCCTGTGTGACTGGGGTACATACTTCTCCATAAAGATAGTGGAGAACTGTTGCCAGGTGAGGGGTGCTGAACTAACAGGCCTACGCCTCTCAAAAGACTCCCACCAAGTGAAAGCAACACCAGAAAACTGAAATGTAGCAAATGAGACCCCACTAGTCTCCAAAATCCCAGCAGTACTCAGCATCCTCTGACACTTATCTAGAAAACCTTGGGCATCCTCACCCTCAGCACCACTGAATGTCGGAGGATGTAATCTACTAAACCTCTCCAGCCTACGCTGCTCATCATCTGGCATAGCTGGGACCACGAAGTCCTCAACTGGAGCAACCGGCTGGGCTAGAACCGCCCCCGGTGTCTGCTGGCCCTGAGTAGCCTGCTCAGGTGTCCAGGAAACTGGAGTCTGACTGCCTCCCTCAGCCTGAGAAGTAGCGGCAACTGCCTGAACCAGGGTGGTACACACCGTCAAGATCTGATCCAGGGTCTCCTGAAGACCTGGAATAACAATAGGCATTGTCGGTGCCTGAGCGTGTCCCATTGGAGCATCTGCGGTAGGAACCTAATCCTGAGTAGTAGGGGGATCAACTGGTACTACCCTGGCTGCCGCACGCGCTGGCCCCGTACCTCTACTAGGGCGTCGACCGTGGCCTCGACCCCTCGCTAGTCTAGCTGGTGGCTGATCGCCTTGATCGGTGGTGCGAGTCCTCACCATTTGTGAGAGAATGAAAAAATAGAAGTTTAGATTTCTAGAGTCAACCAAATGGCACGATAGAATTCAAGAACATGAGATTTTTCCTAAGGGTTCTGTAGCCTCTCGAAGATAAGTACAGAAGTCTCCGTACCGATATGCAAGACTCTACTAAACCTGCTCATGAC
This sequence comes from Nicotiana paniculata, assembly GCA_005239505.1. Classification (NCBI taxonomy): domain Eukaryota; kingdom Viridiplantae; phylum Streptophyta; class Magnoliopsida; order Solanales; family Solanaceae; genus Nicotiana; species Nicotiana paniculata. Next base: position 23,807 of record ML357887.1, on the reverse strand, counting down.
CGTCGAATCCTATGTAACCTAGGCTTTGATACCAACTTGTCACGACCCCAAATCCTAAGCCGATCGTGATGGCGCCTATCATGGAACTAGGCAAGCCAATGATTTCAGATTATCAATATATCCCATAACTTCTCGAAAATTTAGTAGATCTTAAAAATATCAGAAAGAGATAAAACAATATGCACACTTCCCCAAAAACTGGAGTCAACTATCATGAGTATCTAAGACTGAAAATACAATGTACAACAATTTCTTGCTACAACCAAGTCTGAGGTACAAAAGACCAAAAGAAACTATAATGTGAGGGAAGGAAAGGAGGTGAGCTGGGGACGCTGAGCAGCTACCTCAATCCTGGGACAACACCAAGCTCGTCTGGTAATCAACTAGTGAGATGGTCCGGTACCTGGATCTGCACACAGAGATTCAGAGAGTAACATGAGTACGCCAACTGAGTAAGTAATCAATGTAACTAAAAACTTGAGTGTAGTGACGAGCATTTAAATCATGTAAATCCATATAATGAATAACAGTGGAAATGAATAAATCAATTCAGAAATCTACAATTCCGAATATTTCATAAAAACTCCGGTTTCCATTTAAAAATCTCGTAGGAAACTTTTATCCAACATTTATTATCAGAAGCTCAGTGTAAAGAAGAGTGGAAAACAACATTTTAATAAAATATAAGCCCCTCGGGCAAAATATCACTCACAATAAAGCCTCTCGGTCACTCGTGACTCCACTATCAGTATCTCATGCTCTCACTTAACACTCGTACTCAGCGAATACCATGAACACACACAACTGCTGCGGCGGGCAGCCCGCTCCACTACATTTATACATACATATATATTTATACTGTTGCAGCGTGCAGCCAGATCCATATATATAACATATATTGTTGCGGCGTGCAGCCAGGTCCATATAATAGTCGACTGCGCTCACTTGGGGTGTACAGACTCCTGGAGGGGATCCTTCAGCCCAAGCGCTATATCTGTTGCGGCGTGCAGCCCGATCCAATATGTATATTGATGTGGCGTGCAGCCCGATCCAAATATATTTAATCTATATTGCTGCGGCATGCAGCCCGACCCACACATAATATATAACATATATATTGATACGGCGTGCAGCCCGATCCATAGCTATCCTCACATGCTCGGCTCTCGTCCTGACTCGGTCACCCTCACAAGACACTTTGGCAATTTATCTCAACTCACGGGACTCAACCCAAATACTTTTCAGGGTTTTCAAAGCAGTGTGATAACAGTGAAAATAAAAACAAGTAGGAAACATGACTGAGTTCGCAATTTACTAACAGGATAGTGGTAGAATAGTGTAAAAATACCCCTCCCCCGAGGGTCTAAACAGGTCGGCACAAGGCCCCAAACATTCCTCACAGCCCATAACCAGTATAAACTTCTAAAAGACAGGATGTCGTAAGGTTTCAAATCGAATACAAGATTAATAGTCGCTACGCGACGGACCAAGTCACAATCCCTATCGGTGCACGCCCCCACACTCGTCACCTAGCGTGTGCGTCACCTCATTTATCAACACAATATCAATAACGGGGTGTCATACCTTCAGGTTTAGAGTTACAATCGCTACTTACCTCGAAACATCCCAAAAGCTAATCCGCGATGCGCTTGCCCCTCTAATTAGCTCCCAAATGCTCCGAATCTAACCAAAATCAGATTAACATCATCAATACACGCTAACGGAACAAAACCCAACGAAAGATATAAATTTTTAACACAATTCTCAAAATTCGGCCAAAATCGAGCCCCGAGCCCACGTCTCAGAATTCAATAAAATTTACATCACTAGAATCCGCATCCACCCATGATTCTATACATACCAAGAACACCACAATCGGACCACAATTGCCTACCCAAATCGCCAAATGAATTTTCCAAAACTCCTCCCATTTTTCCAAACCTTTTCTACTTAAATCCTTCAAATTACAAGCCTAATCCGAACAAAATAGCATAGAAACGAGTTATATAGCCCGGGAACTTACCTCCACTGAAGACCCTCGAACACCTTCTTATATTTGCTCTCAAATAAGTTCCACCTCCATGCAACAATGGACGAATAACCAATATTTCGCGGAGGCATTCTTTTATACTGTTCTGCCCAGTAAATCTGCACTTGCACACCTGTGGACCTTTCTCGCACCCGCGGACCCGCACCTATGACCCCAGGTGTGCACCTGTGAAAACCCACTAACAGCCCCTTTCTCGCACCTGCGGTCCCTTTTCCGCACGTGCGGCTTCGCAGGTACGGCCAATTCTTCGCACCTGCAGACTCCTCCTGCGTAGACTCTGTTCGCACCTGAGCATGGGCCTTAGCACCTGCGGTGTCGCACCTGCGGCTGCCCATTGGCAGGTGCAGCCACACCAGCAGCTTAACACCAGTAGGTATTTGCTGCAAATTTCCCAAGTTCAAACCTCCGCCAACCATCCGAAATCAATCCCGATCCCCTCGGGGCTCCGACCAAACATACCATCAAACCCCATAGCATCATTCAAACTTAGTCGAGCCTTCAAAACACCAAAAACAACACGAAAACACCAAAATTACATCAAATTCAAGCCTATGAATTTTGAAACTTCTAAATTTCGCCAATGTTGCCGAAACCAACCAAACACATCAGATTGACCTGAAAATTTGCACACATATCCAAAATGACATTATGAACCTGTTCCAACTTCCAAAATTCCATTCCGACCCCGATATCCTCTTTTCCAATGCCGACCGAAAATCGCCAAAAACTAACTTTCGCCAATTCAAGCCTAATTCTACACCAGACATCGAAACTTCATTCCAAACATACTCCTAAGTCCCAAATCACCTACCGAAGCTATTCAAGCAATAAAATCCGCATTCTAAGATCGTTTACTAATAAGTCAACTATCGGTTGCCTTTTCAACTATTAAGCTAATTTAAGAGACTAAGTGTCTCTGTTCTCACCACGACCACTCCGAACCCAAACCATCCGACTCAACACAACATAAACAGGCTAAGCAACATATGTTAAAGCAAAAATAGGGGAAATGGGGCTAATCTCACGAAATGACCGGTCGGCCGGGTCGTTACATTTAGCTTTTAAGCAGTACACACAATCAAAGCAGTTTCCAATTTTATAGCAATTAAACCTAAGGCTTGCCTAGGCGTGGGACGGTATGCGATCATAATTACAGGAGATGTTTAACAGTTTAGAAGTTGTTTTAACCTACAACATGCTGTTCTAGGTGCCGAAGACTTAAAAAGGGAATTTGTACCAATTTTTATTCAGAAGTACAACATCTATATGAGAGACGATTTTTATACCTTTTCATGGTCAGTTGCTTAATCTTAGTTAAACTAGGTGTACTGAAACGAGTTACAGAATTCTTAAGACATAATTTCGAAATGCACAAAGTTCTTAAGACATGATTTCTAAATGCACACAAGAGTGAAAGAATTCTTAAGGCATAATTTCTAAATGCATACAAGAGTGACTGTTGTATGTCAAGATTATTTATTGTCCTAGGAGCAGGATCTCTAAGTGATAGACTGATACAACGTTAAAACATATGCTAGTGACATATGATATGTTGAAACAGTAAATGTGCAATCTTAGGAGCAGGATATCTAATGCAATGTTTAACATGATTTGGATGAACACATTGGTCCTGGGTCATGGAGTCTAATGTAAATACATAGAATGTAAAGCCTAAAGCATGCTTTCTACCCAATAATATCAAAAGTATTATACAGCTATCCTCCCCATTTTCACTAGCCATCCCCAATATATGTTTATAAATAATTATTACAGGCCAATAGCTGAATGAATTACATAAATAAAAAGAGGAAAAGTTAAACTATAGGGAGCCAGAAGCAGGCCCAAATGTATTTGAGAATACCAAGCCTTCCATAACCTCAAATGCCAACAGATTCATAGCCATTTTCATGTCTAGGTGCGTCAGAGTTCCCTAAGGACCTCAAGGATCCCGGGCAGTGCTCACACCCAAACTTTCATAACAAGAACTGAGTAAGTGCAGCGTGGAAGGGCCAGCCCCAGTGTGCTGTTCAGAGGGATCTCAAAAGGATCCCAAGGCAGTACACACACTGAAGGGGCAGAACCTAGGGACTTAGGAGTAAAGTGAGAGTGCTAGACATAGTTTTGAAAAGGTTTTGATATGAAAACAGTATTGAATTGATTCAAGAAGTGAAAGAGTTTTCGAAAAGGAACTGATTAGTAATAAAATAGTTTGAACAAAAACAGTGTAATCTTTTGAAAAATCAGCAAGCAACAGATCAACTACAGAGCAAATAGGTTCAACATCACTTAACAACAGAATTCACACAGGGATATTGGGAATTAGGGACACACATAGTGAAACACATAACATCAGAAGCACAGAAGTTTTTAAGAGTTTATGGGGTTAAGGGGTTAGTCATATAACCAATGATACAGACATATGACATAGGGCATAGATTACATAACAGACAGGTGAGGAACATAGTATTCTGGACAATAAGTATAGAACAAAAACTACTTAGAGGCATTAGATTACTTAGCAAGCAGGTTAACACTAGAATCTAAAGAAGCAGATAGGCAAACAATCAAATATGTTGACATATATGAGCAAAGTAAAATTGAAACAGGCTAAAGAAAGCAATAGGCAAGTCCTTAAACATGTTAATCAAGTTGGACAGGACAGAATGCATACATGCTAAGTGAAACAGTGGTTTAGGCATGCTAGTTACATATTGAACAGCCAAATAATAAACACGAACAGGACTGGAAATCAGTGAACTAAAGAAGTAACAGAACACATAGAGTTTTGAACTTGAAATTGAATCAGAACATAGCAGTTAAGGAGAGCAGACACAGAATATAGAGCAAGTGTAGTGCAATAACAAGCCTTGGCGTACAGTCGGCTAGTTCAGTAAGAGTAGCAAGTAACAAGAAAGAGCAGAAAGCTTTTAAGTGTAATAGAGAATTGTTGAACTAGTGTTCGTGTGTGTAGTGAGGATAGAAGGGAGTATATATAATAGTCGAGAGCTAGGTAAATAAGTTAAACAATCAATTGTTCAGTAATTGGAGAATCACATAATCAATTAAGAAGAAAATCGGTAAAGTCTTCCCTTAATTAAGGGAGTAATTTACCAACGGTAAAGATTAGGTAACAATTAAGGAAAGAAATCAAATAATCTAGGTACAGAGTAGGTAATTAGGGGTAAATACACAAAGGTTCAATCAAGTAAATAACTAGTAAGAATCAATAAGCAACTCGGTTAATCAGAGAATAAGGTAAGAATTAATTAAAGGCTGTAAATTATGGAAATAATTGAGAAAATCGGCACATAGGTATCACATAGTTGTCACGACCCAAACCGATGGCCGCGACGGGCACCCGGTACCTTACTCAATTGAGTACCAACATAATGTATATTTTCATATCATACTATCATAGATAAAAGAGCCAGAGAGGCTGCCATGAAATAGGTAGAATACAACATGTAATACTAACTTATACATAAGACATATGGGCTTCTAAGACCAAAATAACCACTCGTACACAGAACATAGGCCGGCAAGGCCATACAATATTTTACGTACATGAAATATGTCTACAAGACTCTAAGGATACATAATTTTCATAAAGGCCGGGACAGAGCCCCGCCATACCAAACAATACACATCTAAATCATACTGACCAAACAAGCAACTCCGCAGCAAATGGAGTGCACCAACATCTTCGGTTGAGCTGATCGCCTACTTGGAGGACTCTCGACCTGTCTATAGAGACCTGCGGGCATGAAACGCAGTGTCCCCAAGCAAAAGAGACGTTAGTACGAATTATGTACCGATATGTAAGGCACATAAATAAGTACATAACAGATATGAAAGAAATATAGAGTAAATGACTCAACCTGTATTGTAAATCATGAAATAATTATAGTGTCATGCATATGCGTATGAATGTCATGTCGTGCATAGGTACATGTTTCATAACATCATCAGGCCTCTGAGGGCATCCCATCATATCATCTCGACCACTGTGGGCAACATCATCAGCATATACCAACTGATCAGGTGGTGGTGCGTTATGTGTGGTGGTGCGTACATAACGTCGTAACCTTTTCCCATATCCCATATACATATATTTACATATATACGCGTATATAACGCCATGTGGTCATGGGTTAATGCACATGTATAAATGAGTGAAATACATGATAAATATGTAATAATCTCAATATTCCTTCCGGATAAACTTTTTCAATTGCGTATTATTCTGAGACCCATGAACAGAAGATAATAATAATTCACATGGGGAATCAAGAATATATATACCCCTAGTATTTCTATGAATATAGTAATTTATGAAAACTATACTTTTACTCGTTTCTTATGTATAATTTGGATCATGCCAAAAAGAAAGAAAGGATAGCCTTAACATACCTGGAGTAGGGAAAAATTCGTATGATATTCTTGGAAAAGGTTGCATCGTCCTCCCTTAGAATCGCAAAATCTCACGTTGTTAGTGTGCTAAGAAATCTCGTTGGATTTATTTTGTAGGAATTGGTTGAAGATTTCTTAGAAATCTCTTTGAAGACGTTAGGAATACTTGTAGGAATGGTTACTGACTGATTATAGTGTCTTTGAATTGGAAAGATATGAATGAATTGCTAATGTTTGGATGTAGAGTTTTGTAAGGATTCACGTTGGTATCCATCTGATTGTAATGTATTGAAAATTTTAAGAATGGGGTATTATGTAAATAAGGCATTAGTTTTCCACCTAATCAAGAATGACCATGAGTCATTTATTTGGTTAGCTCTTTGCTGCCACGTGGGGGTGGGATGGGGAAAGTTAATCTTTATCCACTTATTAGGTAATTAGGTAATGTCCCGTTACCCATAATTAAGAATTATCTCAAATTACTTAAAATTATACTTATTTTTAATATACTTTATACATCTTATTATCATGGTCATATAGTACCTTGTATGGTATTAGTGCATAAATATCGGGTATTAATGCTCGGCCCGAATTTTATCCCAACATGTCAAACTTAGACGAAAATTCATTTTCTTTGACTTGCTTCCCCTCTCACTTTCACGAATTTACTCATTACTTGTTTGAAATAGCATAATCCTTATAATTTCCAAATAATCTTTTCCTTGGACTGATGTCAATTACCTTAGGACAAATTCAACGTACAATACTACAGGGTGCAACATCGTTGTAATTTAATACTACGAAGAGTAACATCATCGTAATGTAGTACTGCAAGGCATAACATCGTCATAATATAATACTGCGGGACGTAATATCGACGTAATATTGCGGGGCGTAATATCATTCCCCCCTTTGGAACATTCGTCCTCGAATGTCAACTGATGCTCTCATCATTTTCACAACTTATAGCTTTTGTGACTACCTTAATACTCTCCTTGCCATTTAAACAGTTGTTCTGTGAATAAATCCAAAGGCCTGGGCATTCCCCCTTTAGGCCTCTTTCCTATACGATGAGTTGTGATCGAAATCCTTCCAATCTCGTGACTGTTGCTACCTTCTATCATGCAGCCTCTACGATACTGACCTTGTAAGTGTACCTTCTATCCAGCTTTTAGCCAATCTCTTGGACTTATTTTGTAAACATATACAGATCTTAATAAGATGTCTCTCTGGGCATCTATAGGTATACTGAAGTTCTTCGCTCGATACTTTGTAGAACTTGCGAATATTATTATTATCTTATTTTATAACCTGGTTATCCATTCGTATGACTTTACTACATCTATGTGGGTTATTGTTATAGAGGTCTGCAACCAACTCCACGTTACTCTCGTTGCTTATCGTTAGGACTAATGGTTTAATTTCACCTCATACTGTTGAACTTTTATCCATCTATTGTTGATTCACCCTAAATGTTTATCCATCATTTACCATTGATAACTTGATCTCTTATGTAACACCGCCGCTAGGGCTCGCATCTCATCGAGCATCTGGAGTAATTAGATTGATCCACCTAGGGGTGATACTATACTTCCATGACTCACCTCACATGGGTATTTTAATCCCGTACAATTCATGAAATCCTCTTTGATTCATTACTCAATCGAAGGTCCAAACGTCATCCTTTATCTATCACAATTACACCCTTACTTCACTACCAGGGTACCATTCCATCTCTTCTAAATGCTACTAGTCATAGACTCCTTTGAGCTCATTCAGGCTATACTGAGCTTTATATAATTTAGATAACCCATCAACTCTCTCTCATTTTCGTGGGCTTAATCTCGATAGCTTATCCATTCTCGTCACCTTCTCACTCGCCCTTTCTTATCCTTACTCCTGTCTTCCTACAATCTTGTCGCTCTACCCTACTTTAGCTTGCGACCCATACATATCCATTTATACTACTCGCAACGTCCCTTCAACTTCCTTGCATCATAGATTTCCTTGTGTTATTCTGGAACATCAAGTGAGACATCGTCTCTAACTCTTCTTTTACTTTCTTAACTAGATCTCTCGATACCTAGAAACCATAGACTATAAGATATGCCACTAACGATGCCACTATCATTCCTAGATAATGAATCCTCGCGCTTCTAGCCTTCTATCCGAAGTATGGACTATTCACAACCTTCTATACTTAAGTATTCCGTACGTTGTTTACCTTTACCTTACTTACTTTAAAGTATCACCTTACATTCTTCTATCTTTCTTTCATAACCTTCCTCCCACATAGGTATAAATCACATCCACCATTTGAGGCTCTATTATAATACTTGCACCTCTGGTGCCTATATAATCCGGTGGGAGCTCCATACTGACTTCTTATGAGGATGGTACTTCTTCTAACTGGCTTTAGAATATAGTTTTTGTGCTATCTCTCTTGCACCTCTAATATTAAGAGTGATTCTGCTATGTTCTCAATCATGATTCCTATAGCTTCTGGGTCCAATAATCGGATTCCTGATTTACTTCGTTGATGTAACTCTTTAGTTTCTTCCTTCTTCTGATCGGCCTTTATGTTGGCTTAAGTTACCTCCCGATATGTGGTTAATGGTATTAGTTATTCTGTTTAGCCTTTCATGGGCGTTGAGGAATATGCATGATATAATTCTTTAACAATTCAATCCTTTGCTTATGACCCGGGCTCGATTCTTCCTTTTAACTTATACCGGAACCTTCTACGGCTGTATGATTGTCAATATATATGCTGCATGGATAATACTTTGAACTCTTAAGTGCATTCATAACGTAACCAACTCTGGATCATTGATCGGATAATTTCTTTCGTTCCATCTTAGCTTTCTTTCAACGTATGCTATTACTTTTCCTGGTCTTTATGCCCTCTTGTTGCGTCCATACCTAGCTTATCTTAGGGCCCACACACGCTAGAGTTTTCGTGCAACTCATATGATCTTGAATATTACTTTTAATTTTACTTCCCATTCATTAGCCACGGTAGGTGCCACTTTCCTTTGGAGTGCTTACAATTTTGTTGTGAGGCTGTTGTTACACGACCATTTACTCTAGGTTGTTGTGCTTAGGTTAAAGCCTTTTTTCTTATTTTCTCAGCTAGTCTTTTGTTGTAGTACTTAAATAGAACCCTTGACTCTCGTAAAACTGTGAGCGTATTACAGACCTTTTGATGTCCTTCCTTGCCTATAATCATCTGTAGTTGCTTACCTCTGTGTCCTTGTGCTTGTAGGGTTGCTTATGAACTAATATTTTGACTGTCTTCCCAGTGGAACTTTCTTTTATCCTCGTAACACTCATACGGTACCTTTAACTACCCCGACTCCTATATGAATATATCTCAAGTATTATAATGACATTACTGCGAGGCTGAATTCTCCATGTTGGGGTTTACTACATTTATCTTTCATGATCTACTGATTTGTTTGTAACTTCTTGTCTAGTCATGACTAGGCTCTTCCTGGATCAACGACTAACTACTCGTCGGCCCATTCTCATATCCATGTTCCACGTAATCTCTCTTGGGTTATTTCTTTTGTCTAACTTACCTCTTGCACCGGCTCCTTATTTATCAATAACCTTCCGGGCAGGAACCCTTACTTCCTTTTTCTAACGTCGTGCTTACATAACGTTCTGGAATCATAGCCTATCTGTAGGATTCAGAATAAGTGCAATCTTATTCCTTTCTTATTTTTATCGCACTCTTCCTTACCATTTCATAGTTACTAGAACAGCTTAATTATGTCTTAATGCCACATCACTCCATATTCCCGCCTTTAGGGGAGTACTAAAATTTAGTAGTATGATGATCTACGTATAAATGTTTTACCTTTTTATCTCTGGAGTCTTTTCACATCGTCGATGACCCTTACTCGCCTTGCGATAATCCTTATGTACCAAGAATAACAAAATTTCTTACTCACGAGGGTGACACTTAATGTAACTGGAACATACAGTCCCTTAAGCTTAACTTTTCTCACATTGCTTGCTTTAGGGAAGCGTCTTCCTGAATGACTATTCTCTGAATTTCCCATGAATCTTCTTCTGGTGGTCCATTCTACTATCGCCGGAATGAAATCTGAAATTCTCATGATGCCGACTATTATCAACTCACACAGTCCCTAATTCATATTTAGTTTATGTTGTTCACCAGTCCATACTCTTTTATTGTCTCAAGGCCTGTCACCTCTCGTCTTTTCCTTTCCTTGGCTATAGACTCAGTAATACTATCATTATTTTTTGTGATCTACCGTTTCTATCCATGTATCAGATCTTGCTCATAATGCTTTATTAACTTTCTTCTTATTTCCCAGCTAACATTTATGTCTATTACTTTATTCTGAAAACTACAACAAGATATTCTTTTGCTTTTTAGCTCCCATTTTCTCCATCTATTGGCTCTTCGAATTTCCAAATATTCTTTCTCTACTAGGGACGGGAGTCACACTAAGATAATATTTATCTCTTCCAGGCTTCTAGTACCTATCTCTGTAGTACTCATATATAGTTGTACTATTTTAGAGTGCACCATCCGGGTGTCTCACAAGGAGATCTATTAGCACATTTGCAATATCCTTCGGAATCGTCAACTAATACAAACAATCCATCCACCATTTGGGATTACTCTAACCCCAATAGGATTCTGATATCCCATCCTTTTCTTAAACCATATATATTAGCTCCCATAAGGCATAACATAGATCGGTGTGCCCAATTGTACATACCTCTGTTACTGTTGAAGGTAACTCAAAAGGCTTATATTCCTCTGCCTGAGTTGTAAATACTGTTATTCTTCATTAACTGGGCGCCTCGTACCCTTCTTCATCTTGCTTCTTTTACTTGTTAAAATTTGTATCTATCTTCTAAATATCTCATTGCTTTTCAACGTAGGGGTGGATAGACATCCTTTCCTTAAGGATCCTTATCAAGAGGCTTACACGTCTTAGTACACACATGATCTCTACTAAAGACCTTACCTTTACTCATCATAAACATCAAGAAAAATTGAGTCACTCTGACTCAACTCTTCCTTAGCCACACTCTATCTCTTACCAACTGTAGGTATCGTCTTATTATGAATGAAATAGAAACTAGGAGTTTGGATTCTTATAAGTGAGCTCTACCACACGATCTAGAGAAAGAAGAAAGAGTGACAGTCCTAAATGTCCTGTAGCCTCCTTCTTATAAGTGTGGTGCACGACACACCCATAAACAAGACTCTACTAGACACGGCTTGTAGACTCCCTAGGACAGAACTACTCTGATCACCATAATTGTCACGACCCAAACCAATGGGCCGCGACAGGCACCCGGTACCTTACTCAACCGAGTACCAACATAACCTATCATACTATCATAGATAACAGAGCCGGAGAGGCTGCCATGAAATAGGTAGAATACAACATGTAATACTAACTTATACATAAGACATATGGGCTTCTAAGACCAAAATAACCACTCGTACACAGAACATAGGCCGACAAGGCCATACAATCTTTTACGTACATTTAATATGTCTACAATCCTCTAAGGATACATAATTGTCATAAAGGCCGGGATAGAGCCCCGGCATACCAAACAATACACATCTAAATCATACTGACCAAGCAAGAAACTCCGGAGCAAATAGAGTGCACCAACATCTTCGGTTGAGCTGATCGCCTACTTGGAGGACTCTCGACCTGTCTATCGAAACCTGCGGGCATGAAACGGAGTGTTCCCAGGTAAAAGAGATGCCAGTACGAATAATGTACCGAGTACGTAAGGCACATAAATAAGTACATAACAGATATGGAAGAAATATAGAGTAAATGACTCAACATGTACTGTAAATCATGAAATAATTATAGTGTCATGCATATGCGTATGAATGTCATGTCATGCATATGTACATGTTTCATAACATCATCAGGACTCTGAAGGCATCCCATCATATCATTCGACCATTGTGGGCAACATCATCAACATATACCAACTGATCAGGTGGTGGTACGTATATAACGTCGTAACCTTTTCCCATATCCCATATACATATATTAACATATATACGTGTATATAACGCCATCTGGTCATGGGTCAATGCACATGTATAAATGAGTGAAATGCATGATAAATATGTAATAATCTCAATATTCCTTGCGGATAAACTTTTTCAACTGCGTATTATTCTAAGACTCATGAATAGAAGATAATAATATTTCACATGGGGAATCAAGAATATAGATACCCCTAGTATTTCTATGAATAGGGTAATTTATGAAAACTGTACTTTTACTCATTTCTTATGTATAATTTTGATCATGCCAAAAAGAAAGAAAGTATGGCTTAACATACCTGGAGTAGGAAAAAATCCGTATGATATTCTTGGAAAAGTGTAATGCCCGACCGGTCGTTTTGAGCTCTAGCGCGTCGTTCAGCAGTTTGGTATCATGTATTATGACTTGTAGGCGTGGTCGGAACTGAATTTCGGGAAGTTTAGAGTTGATTTGGAAAGAAAATTCTCATTTCAGAAGCCTTAAGTTGGAGAAAAGGACTAAGATTGTAATATTGAGTAAACGACCTCCGAATCAGGATTGGAAGGTTCCTGCAGGTTCATATGACAATTTCGAACTTGGGCATATGTCTGGATCGGGTTTTGGACTACCCGGGAGCGTTTCGGCGTGTATTGTGGAAGTTAGCATTTTTGAAAGAATTTCCTAAGTTTGGCTTGAAGCGCATTTCAGTGATGTTGATGTATGTTTGGGATTCCGAGTCTGAGAATAGCTTCGTATGGTAATTCTGGAGTTGGGAGCGCGATCAGAAGTGAATTCGGATGTCCGGAGGTCATTTTGAAGTCATTTGGTTAAAGATAGAAATTTGAAGGTTTTGAAGAATTCCGACCAGAAGTGGAGATTTTGATGTCGGTGTCGGAATGCTATTCCAGAAGTTGGAGCAGGTCCTAATGTCGAATATGACTTGTGTGCAAAATTTGGGGTCAATCGTACGTGATTTGATAGGTTTCAGCATCGGATGTAGATGTTAGAAATTTCTAAGTTCATAAAGTTAGGATTAGGGTGTGATTCGTGGTTTCGATGTTGTTTGATGTGATTTGAGGCCTCGAGCAAGTTCGCATTATGTTTTGGAACAGGTTGGTATAATTGGACGGGGTCCCGGGGGCCTCGGGTGGATTCCGGGTGGTTAATGGATCAAGTTTGAGAGTTTGAAGAAGGCTGAGGTTGTTGTCATCTGGTGTGATCGCACCTGCGAGGATTTGGCCGCAAGTGCGGCTATGGCGCCACAGGTGCGAAGAAGTGGTGGTCTGGCTGGGAGCGCAGGTGCGATGTTATTTCCGCACCTGCGAAGTCGCAGATGCGGGCTGTGGGGCACAAGTGCAAAGTTGGCTTGAGTGGAGGAAAGCCGCAGGTGCGGAGGTTTGGTCACACCTGCGGAATCGCAGGTGCGAGAGTTGGATCGCAGGTGCGAAATGTGGCCTGGGCAGAATGTTTTAAAATAGTGATTTTTGGCCATTTCCTCACTATTTCATCTTGGCATGGGCGATTTTGGGAGGCTTCAAAGAGAGGATTTCTTCATGCAATAATAGCTAAGTAATTCCTTCATGTTTCTAAGTTAAATACAAGGTTATTACATGGGATTATACATGAGGACTTGCAGGAAAATTTGGGGAAAATCTTAAAGAAACCTAGAAAATTTGTTATTGGATTTTAACCACGAATTTGAGCATGGAATTTAGAGTAAATTGTATATTTGAACTAGTGGAGATATGGGTAGAATTATCTTCGAGAAATTTCGAATTCCGGGCACGTGGGCCCTAGGGCATTTTGGTCAATTCACCGAGCAGAGTTAGGAAAGTATATAATTTGAATTTGTTGTGAGTATTAGGATGAACTTTCATTGCTTTGCCCGTTATGTGGTAGTTTTCGGGCGTTGTGCATCCATGGGAGTCGTCGGAAGGGCTTGGAAGTCGGTTATAGTACTTCGGAGCGAGGTAAGTCTCCTTTCTAACTTTGTGAGGCGAAATTGCCCCCTAGGTGAACTAATTTAGTATGTGCTATTATCTTCGGGGCTACGTAGGCACGAGGTGACGAGAGTCCGTGCGTAGCTACTATTATGCCATGTCCGGGTAGTCTAGGACCCACTAGCATGCCTTATGTGTTGTACCCGTGATCCTGCCTGTATTACTTGACTGCTAATATAAACGAAATCTTAATTTAATATATAAAGAAGACTAGAGTTCATTTTCTTAATCAGCTGGAAAGAGAATTGTTTTCCTTCGCGGATAATTGTATACTTGATAAGATGATATTATTGAATGGAAAATGAATTTTGAGAAAGGATTTAAACACTATTTTGTGTTTTTCAAAAGAGAAATATGTCATTTACTTGAGTATTTGTTTTCCCGACGTATTCGGGGTGGACTTTTGATTGTGCATGACTGCATGTGACCGCTTCGCAATTTACATTCCGCAAGCGGAGTGTTATTTCCCCCACTCTCATGGGAGCAGGTCGTACGCCACGGCGGATTTAAAATGCACTTATTGTTCGGGCCGTTCGACCCTCGACAGTGAATAGGCATGATTATTTTATTGAAAGGTGCACTTATGGTACAGGTCGTTCGACCCTCGGCAGTGCACAGAGATGATTATTATGATGGCTCAGTCTGGTAGTCCTTATACCGTATGCGCATGCTAAGTTGTTAAATGCTTTTCATGGATTTTGATGTGATAATATTTTTGGGGAAAAATAAAGAAGTAATTGGTTATTTAAGATATTTGGGGGAAAAACAAGAATGTGGTAACTGTTTGTTTACTTCCAGTATTTACTTAGATTTCAGTGCCTTACATATTTGATGCTTTACTACCTTTACATGCCTACCGTGTTCATCATATGCTGTTAAATTAATTGTTGGACCCTAGTGAGTGTCTAATTCGACCTCTCGTCACTACCTCTCTGAAGTTAGGCGGGCGACTTACTGAGTACACGTTGTTTTTGTACTCATGCTACATTTGTTGTGCGTTTTTATTGCATAGGTAATTTCATATCAATGTGGCTGGTTTGGAGACTTAGGCGAGCTGCATCATCCGGAGGCGATCCGTAGCTGACATAGTCTCCCTCATACTGTATTTATTTTCATTTTAAATTCCTTGTCCAATTTGTATTTCGGACAAGCTTTGTGTTGATTGTATAAATTCTTAGAAAATTGCTCAGGTATTTGTGACACCGTGTTCTGGGATGTGCTGGGATATATTTTCTAAAATGGAATATTCAAACCATTGTTTTACTTAAAAAAATTTATTTAGTTAATATGTAATAAAGTGAAAGTAAATGATTTTTTTAATAAATGTTAAAACAGGAATTTATTCGACTATTTAATGATTGGCTTGCCTGACGGTGGTGTCCGGCGCCATCACGACCTTTATAGATTTTGGGTCGTGACAACATGGTATCAGAGCGCTAGGTTTCCGTAGGTCTCACGAGTCATGAGCAAGTCCAGTAGAGCCTTGCGGATCGGTACGGAGACGTCTGTACTTATCTTCGAGAGGCTACAGGGTTGTTAGGAGTACTTCCCTTCTTGATTCCTCATCGTGCGATTTGATTCCTTTAAAGCTTATGCCTAGGTTTATTCCTACTCAATCTTACGCGTCGCGAAGCGCTTGTCATGAACCGGGAATTTGAGGAATTGGAATGGTGTGAGATGTTTCCCATGTGTAGTTGGTTGGGGCTGTTGTTGTTGCCCTGCAGAAGAATATTACGTTGTTTCAGCTCGGTTGCTGTGTTTCTGAGAACTTGGAGGAATTTGGATTATGAATGGCCAGGTTTTGGATTGATAAAGTAGTAAGACTTAGTGTTTCAAGTAAAGTGGAGTATTCACCTGTGACGTGTTATTGTCGTCCTTGATCGAATGGAATGTGTCGAGTTCGTCAGTGTCATGGTTTCTTCTGGTGCATGGGGCCAGAGTATGGTGAAGGAGTATTGAAGAATGCGGTTGGCAGAGAATGATATTAAATTGACGCTAGGCAGTGGTTCCATTTCTAGGAGGCCAGGTGTAAGAAGCGGAAGTCAAGCAGTCGCAAAGTGGGGGAGCGGCAGATATTGACATGCATTTAATGGATGTCCATAAGGAGCGGACGAACTAGTAAATTTGGTAAACGAAGCAGGGTGTAGGATGGGGTATTGATGTCGCAGAAAGCGTGCATTTCAGCGTCATTGGAAGGTGTCCGTGGGTGATTTCCACAGGTGGGTTATCTCCTGTGAATAGGTTAGCGGTGGCATGGTTGGCAAGTTTCTGCGAGGGATTCTAGTGGCTATTCGGCAGGAGGCAGAATGTGCGAATGATGCTTAGAGAATTTGAGTATTTAGGGAGTGCTAGCAAGAGAATTTGGAAGGATTGGTTGAGCAAGATCATGTCAACAAAGGATAAAGGATCTCGGCAGGGTCTAGAGTGGTGCAAGGAGTAGCTTTGGGCTAAGTGGGGGAGTCCCACCATCTGCAGTTGGGTTGTAGGATTTTCTTCTCATGGGGTTGCGGATTGTCGGCGTGACGGCAAGTTATCACAGCTAAGGGAAAGGAGTAAAATGGTGATTGTGCGTGGGATTTGATGAATGTGTGAAAAAGTTGGCCCTGTCAGACCGGGGTTAGGCGTTGGAAGATTCATAGTGTTGCTTAAGGCATAGGTGAGTTGTCAGGATAGTGGCTCGGTAAAGTGTTTCATTGAAAAGGGTGTTCATGTTCTAGGAGAGCCTTGGAGTTGATTGTATTCAGGACCAGTCAGAGTGGGTGACTCTCAATAGTGGTCCTAGTGAATTCGAAAGTTAAGAGTGCGGTGTTTGAGGAGTTCAGGCAGCAGTAAGACTAAGAGTCGAGCTTTTGCAGTGGAATTTAGAGAGGGGGGAAGATGACTGGAGTGTTCTATGTTAATTTCAGCATGCAGGATAATATTGGAGGAGTGAGAGAAATAAACTCCGGGTTGTAGAAAGACTATCAGGAGGGTACAAGACGGATTGCGGGATTTAGGCAGCATGGTCTCGTGAATCAAGGTCACTCGGGATGAGTGAGGGTTGAGATTGCTATGGGATGAAGGAATTTGCTATTATTCCTAAGGCAATTGAAGATGAGTAAAAGAAGATAGATTGATTAGCCATGGTTGAAATGGCACATTTACGGGAGCGATCAGTTCCTTCGATGTGATTAAGTTATGCAAGTGGTTTGTGTCGGTGTGTGCGGGGCTTGTCAGCCGTCGTAATGGATTTCATGTGGGAGCATTTGAGTGCTATGGCCTGTCAGATGTAGGCGGATTCCGGAAGGGTTATGGTGGTATAGACTACTACTTAAGGATTTGCATGTTGGGTGATTGTGAGAATTCACTCGTGTGTTGAGATGGTACTCTTGAATTGATTTAAGTAAAAGGTATCTATATGATGAAGTGTTCACCCTATTGGTGGTTCAGAAGTTATGATGGAATTCTTGTGCTACCAAATATTGGCATGTTAGGTGCGGTAAGCAGTATGTAACTAGGAGTGCGAATCGAGATTGCGATTCGGTGTTGACAAGGATGTCATGAGCTCGGATGAGCAAGGAAAAGTGATTTGAAAGTTCAGAGTAAGCTAGTGTTATCTTCAGAGTCACCTGAGATCGATATTCGGTGAAAGAGGCTTTGTACCCTGGTCATGGGTTCTTGATGTGTTGTGCAGTATTAGTGTGGCCGGTCATGCGGAAGTGCAAATTTGTTACCTGGTGTGGAAGGTCGTGGGAGCGTAACCATGAGAAGATTGTACAAGTGTGACATGTAGTCACTTAATGGATTGAATATTTGGACTGAGTATAAAGAAGTGCAATATTGCTTATTTGAGAATTTATGCCTAGAAGGCGTTCAGTTCATTTTGTTGTGGATTGTTGGGTGTTTATTCCGGCTATGATGGTTGTTCTCGCGTATTATGAGAGGAAGTGGGTTAATATGGACCCAGGTAAGGCTATTGGCCTATTTGGTGCGAGCAAGGTAGACTCGATGCTTGTGGAAGGATTTAAATATGATTATGGGCTTCATGTGAGGCAGATATGTTCATTTCAGTATAGCGCTCCTCAAGGAGGGGTGTTGGGATATCAGGTGTTGTTCCGTCTTCGTCAAATTCATGTGGTAATACGATTGTGTCGTGTGAGTTGTGAAACGGCTTGATAATTTCTTATGTGTTGAGATCTCCGCATAGTGATGATGTTATGTGAGCAGGACATCTCTTGAGATCCAGAGTATATATATATCGCACCTCAGTTGTGCTTGAGTCTTGCACTTATCAGTCTCCCCAGGATGGTATTATGCACTTAGCGTGCTTATGACCGATATTCGGTAATGTGTAATAGTGAGCAATTCAGCTCCGTGTATGTTTCCTTATGTGGGTTTTATGATGGGATCGGATGGCACGCTGCCACGGGTATGTTATTTGGATCGGGTTGCATGCCGCAACAGTGTGATGGTGAGAAAGGTTAATATATATTTATTTTTCTTATGTTTCACTTTCTATTTTTCTGAGAAGAGTTCATATTAGTTGCGTGAGTTGAATAGTCCATTCCTGAGTCATTTCTTATCTATCATGTTCTAGTTATAGCCAATTGGCGCGATGTGGTATCATGTGAGGATGTTGGTCATGTTTGGGGTGATTTGTTGTCTGAGCATTTCATACTGGGTGAGACGAGATTATTGGATAAGGGATCAGTGCGACAAGGTTATGTGAAGTGCATATTAAAGAGCAAATACCATTATTCAGGTTCATAATGATGTGATGATTCTAGTCAAGATGAGATATTCAATGATTTGTTAACTCTGCAGTTGGGTATGAATTTCTACACATCTCCTCCGTTGTGGTGGTATCGTCAGCATTATAGCAGGATGTATGTATATTTGTCATGAGGTGCATTGGGAGCATCAGATTCATGGAATTTTGGCTATTAAGGTTCAGGGAACGTCATTGTGGTTAGATGATGAATTTTGTGGTGCATGGTGCTAATTCAGCAAAGGTATGCAGTCATGTTCTGGTATATCGTGAGGTGGTTGATACGGTGTTTATATAATGGAACTAGGCCTGGCAGAGAAACTTCAAGTGTAGAACTGGATTTTGATCTTAGTATATGGATAAAAGAAGAAATCTTCAGATTTGATCAAGCTAATGTACTCGACCGGGATGTGGTAGCACGGGCAGGTGCTCGAAATGTTAAACAGTGATTTTAGATAACTCCAGAGCAGTTCTTGGCACGTTCGAGGACGAACGTCTGTTTAAGTGGGGGAGAATGTAACGACCCAACCGGTTGTTTTGAGCTCTAGCGCGTCGTTCAGTAGTTTGGGTCCATGAGCAGCTCCATTTCAGGTATTATGACTTGTAGGCGTGGTCGGAACTGAATTTCGGGAAGTTTAGAGTTGATTTGGAAATAAAATTCTCATTTCAGAAGCCTTAAGTTGGAGAAATGGACTAAGATTGGAATATTGAGTAAACGACCTCTGAATCAGGATTTGAAAGTTCCTGCAGGTTTGTATGACGATTTCAGACTTGGGCGTATGTCCGGATCGGGTTTTGGACTACCCGGTAGCGTTTCAGCGTATATTGTGGAAGTCAACATTTTTGAAGGAATTTCCTAAGTTTGGCTTGAAGCGCATTTCAGTGATGTTGATGTCCGTTTGGGATTCTGAGTCTGAGAATAGATTTGTATGGTGATCTGGAGTTGGGAGCGCGATCGGAAGTGAATTCGGATGTCCGGAGGTCATTTTGAAGTCATTTGGCTAAAGATAGAAATTTGAAGGTTTTGAAGAAATCCGACTGGAAGTGGAAATTTTGATGTCGGGGTCGGAATGCGATTCCGAAAGTTAGAGCAGGTCCGTAATGTCGAATATGACCTGTGTGCAGAATATGGGGTCTATCGGACGTGATTTGATAGGTTTCGGCATCAGATGTAGAAGTTGGAAATTTCTAAGTTCATAAAGTTGGGATTTTGTTGCGATTCGTGGTTTCGATGTTGTTTGATGTAATTTGAGGACTCGATCAAGTCCATATTATGTTTTGGAACAGGTTGATATAATTGGACGGGGTCCCGGGGGCCTCGGGTGGATTCCGGGTGGTTAACGGATCAAGTTTGAGAGTTTGAAGAAGGCTGAGGTGTTGTCATCTGGTGTGATCGCACCAGCGAGGATTTGGCCACAGGTGCAGCTATGGTGCCGCAGGTACGAAGAAGTGGTGGTCTGGCTGGGAGCGCAGGTGCGATGGTATTCCCGCACCTGCGAAGTCGCAAATGCGGGCTGTGAGGCGCAGGTCCGAATTTGGCTTGAGCGGAGGAAAGCCGCAGGTGCGGACGTTTGGTCGAACCTGCGGAATCGCAGGTGCGAGAGTTGGATCGCAGGTGCGAAAAATGTCCTGGGCAGAATGTTTTAAAACCGTGATTTTTGGCCATTTCCTCACTATTTCATCTTGGCATGGGCGATTTGGGAGGCTTCAAAGAGAGGATTTCTTCATGCAATGATAGGTAAGTAATTCCTTCATGTTTCTAAGTTAAATACAAGGTTATTACATGGGATTATACATGAGGACTTGTAGGAAAATTTGGGGAAAATCTTAATGAAACCTAGAAAAGTTGTAATTGGATTTTAACCATGAATTTGAGCATGGAATTTAGAGTAAATTTTAAATTTGAACTAGTGGAGCTATGGGTAGAATTTATCTTCGAGAAATTTCGGATTTCGGACACGTGGGCCCGAGAGAATTTTGGTTAATTCACCGAGCGGAGTTAGGAAAGTATATAATTTGATTTTTTTTGTGAGTATTAGGATGAATTTTCATTGATTTGTCCGTTATGTGGTTGTTTTGGGGCGTTGTGCATCCATGGGAGTCGTCAGAAGGGCTTGGAAGCCGGTTATGGACTTCGGAGCGAGGTAAGTCTCCGTTCTAACTTTGTGAGGGGGAATTGTCCCCCTAGGTGAACTAATTTAGTATGTGCTATTATCTTCGAGGGCTACGTACGCATGAGGTGACGGGAGTCTGTGCGTAGCTTTTATTATGCCATGTCCGGGTAGTCCAGGACCCACTAGCATGCCTTATGTGTTGTACCCGTCATCCTGCCTGTATTACTTGACTGTTAATATAAATTTAATATCTAAAGAAGACTAGAGTTCATTTTCTTAATCAGCTGGAAAGAGAATTATTTTCCTCCGTGGATAATTGTACACTTGATAAGGTGATATTATTGAATATTATTAGACTTGGCAAATGAATTTCGAGAAAGTATTTAAACACTATTTTGTGATTTTCAAAAGAGAAATTTGTCATTTACTTGAGTATTTGTTTTCCCGACGTATTCGGGATGGACTGTTGATTGTGCATGACTTTATGTGACCGCTTCGCAATTTACATTCCACGAGCGTAGTTTTATTTCCCCCACTCTCATGGGAGCAGGCCGTACGCCACGACGGATTTAAAATGCACTTATGGTTCGGGTCGTTTTACCCTCGGCAGTGCATAGGCATGATTATTTTATTGAAAGGTGCACTTATGGTACGGGTCGTTCGACCCTCGGCAGTGCACAGAGATGATTATTATGATGGCTCAGGCCGGTTGTCCTTATCCCGTATGTGCATGCTAAGTTGTTAAATGCTTTTCATAGATTTTGATGTGATAAGATTTTTGGGGAAAAATAAAGAAGTAATTGTTTATTTAAGATATTTGGGGGAAAAACAAGAATGTGGTAACTGTTTGTTTACTTCCAGTATTTACTTGGATTTCAGTGCCTTATATATTTGTTGCTTTACTACCTTTACATGCCTACCGTGTTCATCATATGCTGTTAAATTAATTGTTGGACCCTAGTGAGTGTCTAATTCGACCTCTCGTCACTACCTCTCTGAGTTTAGGCGGGCGACTTACTGAGTACACGTTGTTTTTGTACTCATGCTACACTTGATGTGTACTTTTATTGCACAGGTACTTTCATAGCAATGTGGCTGGTTTGGAGACTTAAGCGAGCTGCATCATCCGGAGGCGATCCGCAACTGACAGAGTCTCCCTCATACTGAATTTATTTTCATTTTAAATTCCTTGTCCAAATTGTATTTCAGACAAGCTTTGTGTTGATTGTATAAATTCTTAGAAAATTGCTCATGTACATGTGACACCGAGTTCTGGGATGTGTTGGGATATATTTGCTAAAATGGAATATTCAAACCATTGTTTTACTTAACAGATTTTATTTAGTTAATATATAATAAAGTGAAAGAAAATGATTTTTTTTATAAATGTTAAAACAGGAATTTATTTCGACTATTTAATGATAGGCTTGCCTGACGGCGGTGTCCGGCGCCATCACGACCTTTGTAGATTTTGGGTCGTGACAAAAAGGTTGCATCCTACTCCCTTAGAATCGCAAAATCTCACGTTGCTAATGTGCTAAGAAATCTCGCTGGATTTATTTTATAGGAATTGGTTGAAGATTTCTTAGAAATTTCTTTGAAGACGTTAGGAATACTTGTAGGAATGGTTACTGACCGATTGTAGTGTCTTTGAATTGGAAAGATATGAATGAATTGCTAATGTTTGGATGTAGAGTTTTGTAAGGATTCACATTGGTATCCATCTGATTGTAATGTATTGAAAATGTTAAGAATGTGGTGTTATGTAACTAAGGCATTAGTTTGCCACCTAATCTAGAATGACCATGAGTCATTTATTTGGTTAGCTCTTTGCTGCCACGTGGGGGTGGGGTGGGGAAATTTAATCTTTATCCACTTATTAGGTAATTAGATAATGTCCCGTTACCCGGTAATTAACCAATTACCCGCATAATTAAGAATTGTCTCAAATTACTTAAAATTCTACTTATTTTTAATATACTTTATACATCTTACTATCATGGTCATATGGTAACTTGTATGGTATTAGTGCATAAATATCGGGTATTAATGCTCGGACCGAATTTTATCCCAACATGTCAAACTTGGACGAAAATTCATTTTCTTTGACTTGCTTCCCCTCTCACTTTCACGAATTTACTCATTACTTGTTTGAAATAGCATAATCCGTATAATTTCCAAATAATCTTTTCCTTGGACTGATGTCAATTACCTTATGATAAATTCAACGTACAATACTACAGGGTGCAACATCGTCGTAATTTAATACTACGAAGTGTAACATCATCGTAATGTAGTACTGCAAGGCGTAACATCATTGTAATATAATACTGCAGGACGTAATATCGATGTTATATTACGGGGTGTAACAATAGCAAACCAGGGAATCAAAGAATCGACATAATACTGATTTTAAGGAAAAAATAACATAGGTTTCCA